>JACWFZ010000041.1:0-75846 GCA_019775285.1 Cystobasidium slooffiae | reverse complement strand
AGATTGGCGGGATGAGAGGTGCGCGGAGAGCTTCTTTCGCGACACATTTCCTGCAAACGGCAATAGACTGAGAATCTAATATTTGCATGACGCTGATATCGCTGTGTACAGTTCTTCCCCAGTGATGGAAGTGCCCCGCTCGACTACAATGGACCCAGATCTGAAGACGCCTTCCTTGAGTATATCAATAAAGCTGCTGGCACCAACCGTCTCCCCGGTGGCTTGTTGAACGCAATGGTGCGATCGTTCCACTTAGCGCTGCAAAACGATCTACTGACAAGCTCGTGCTCCTATCTACAGGCCGGTCGAGTTCCCACTCTGGACCAGATCGTATCTACCTACTTGACCACCACTACCGGAGCTCGTGATGCAATCGTAGCACAAGCTAAGGCCCTAGCTGCCGAAGTCCAAGGTGGAAAGCTCGACAAGACAGCTGCTTCATACTATGTCAAGGTTATGGAGAAGCTGGAGACTTCCAGCGACTGGGCTGTCAAGGAGTTGGCTAGACTACAAAAGATGGCTTCGAAGAAAGGATCATTGGCTGGAAAGCAGCTTGAGGATCTACAGGTACGTATTCGCCTGTCCCGTGTGTGCTACGAACTTTAGTGCATAGGCTGACACATTATACCCTTGTGGTTCGATCAGGTCCGCCAAAATATCCTGCAAGCCTTCACGGCTGCTAAGGGCGCCGCTTCATCAGTAGCATCCGAAGCCAGCGCATCAGTTGGCTCAGCAGCATCTCAAGTCAGTGCCTCTGCTGGCTCAGCCGCTTCTCAAGTCAGCTCCTCGGCTGCCAACGCCGCTTCTCAAGTTAGCGCCTCAGCCGGATCAGCTGCTTCTCAAGCTAGCGCTTCTATCAACTCCGCTGCTTCTCAAGCATCAGCATCAGCTTCGTCTGTATCCAAGTCTGCTTCCAGCCTTGCTGAATCTGCTACTGCTCGTGTCAAGGCGGAGCTCTAAATTGTGTCCGATGTTCGTAGCTTAGAAATCAGAATTGAGCGTAAAAAGAGTTGAATATCTTCAGACTGCGGCAGACCTCGCCTTGGTTCCTAGCCAGCATTGGCGACTGTAGCCTTGCTTCTGATGTCCTGCCGCTCATCGGTGCTTCGGAAAGAGTATAGAATATCTTCAGACAGGCGATTTCGGCATCCCCCAGGGTGATCGAGCTTTGTTACAGACCAGAGAGCCCAGCTTGAGGCAAGCAGATGACAGCAAAGTGGAGCGAGCTGTACCAGTCTAGCGCGAGACTTGCTCAATTCTATAGATGTTTAGCGTTTTAACATGTCTGCCGAAATTCCGGGCTTCAAATTGATAGCCGTCGAGGTTGCATGCCCGCGTGTAGACCAGCGTGACAAGCTCTCTCTTCTTGCACAACTACACCACATCTTTTATTCAGAAGTCAGCTATCCCCAGTACTCGTGACTATGAACAGACTGGCACCTCCAGGGATGGGAGAGATGCCGCCAGGTGCTGGCATTCCAGGTGTTCCACTTTCAATGCAGACTCAGCACATGGGAGCGCCTGTACCGCCGGCCGGCATGGCAGCTCAATCTCAAGAGGCTCAGAGTGCTGCAGAGTTCACGCATTGTGAGTTGATCTGCAACATACTTGTTATAAGGGAACTTCATGGCCAACCTCTATTTCTCATTGCAGTATGCACAACCTTCGGCGATTGCATCGAGGCACTTCCGCCCACGTTGACGCGGTCAATAAGCGATTTGCGAGAATTGGATGCAGTACTCTCTGGATCAATCAGCACCATCACAGATCAGCTCAATGATCTACTGAAAATGCTGGAGGATCCGAAAGTCCTCCCTGAACAACGCTTTCATCAGCTTCGCCGGCTCGCGGACGAAGCCAAAGAGTTTAGATTGGGAGGCGAGGATAAGATCAGAGTTGCGACAGGGACATGCGAGACAGTGAGTAGCATTTCAGATCTGGCTAGAAGTTATGTTAGGTTGTTGCTATCGTACAAGCTAATACTCGTTTCCGCTTTCTCTCAACCTAGCTCATCCACCACACAAACCAGCTCGACGTGCTCGCGGGCTTACTGTCAACTCTGCTACCGAACTCCATGGCAGGCACAATACCACCACCATCATGGCCACATGGCTATCCAATCCTCTTTCCTACGCAAGCATCAGCATCTGGCTCCGCATACCGCAAGCCAGATTTCCTCCCTACGAATCAGCCGTATGGCCGCCACACAACGCTGCATCACGACCCGACCGCTCTCGGCTATTCCTACGATAACGGCACATATACAGCTCGACACGCCGATGTCTATGCTCATGCTACGAATAGCGTCAGGAACTACGTCCGTGACGGTGCGCATTTGCCAGATGAGAACCGCATCAAGCAGCATGTCAAAAGACAACGGCAAGACGCATCTCTCCAGGCTGCTCCGAGATCCCGAAACGCCAATCCAGCTTCTCATCTACCTACATCTGAACACAAGCATAGAGGTGGAAAGCCAGCTCCCAATCCCAATGCGGCCGTCTACGCTGCCAATCTCGCTGCCTACGGAGGTGCTCCCTCCGGCTCGAACAACCTTTACGCAGCTCAAGCTATGGCGATGGGTCCTTCCACAAGTGCACAGGGACTTGTGACTTCACCTATGCCGATGTCTATCGGCATTGGCGGGTCTAACAATATCAACACACTCAATGCAGGCAAGCAAGATGGAGATGTCAACTTTATTCCGTATGCAAACAAAGCTCATCCTCGAACATCTTTCGATAAAGCAGGTGATCCACTACCGCCGAATCTCATGGCCGACGGCTTCCCAGTACCCACTCTGCCAAGCAGCATGGCTACTGCGGGCAGTCACGCCAACAATGGCGCTGCATCTGTTCAGCCCGCTCCGAAGAAGAGACGCACAAGCAATAAAGATAAACAGGTCTCACAGTCCGACTACGGTGAGGCCGCTGGAGGTGACAACATGGACGATTATGTACCACCTCCTAGTCTCGCTAGAGAAAGGCAGAACAGCTCCAGAGGAGCGGGCGGTCAGAGTCCTGTCGTGGGCGGCAGCGGTGCCAAAAGATCAAGGAATAACTCGAAGAAGGGCGCGGTGTATGTTGCTTTCCCCCGCCTTGCTGTTCCGATGTAGGCTTGAGCTAATACGTATGATTTTGCCCAATTGCAGCGACTCCCCTGATCCTGCCTCGCCATTTGGTTCTGCCTCGAATGGCAATGGCAAGGGTAACTCGGTTGCGACAAGCTTCGCTGCTCCGCTCAAACGCAAAGGATCACAGCTTGTGGACACTACCGAAGAAACTTATGACCCCCACAGTCTTCCACGCCCATCATCCCGCACGTCAGCAAACAACCTCCCTGCATTGGTGCATGATGATCCAGGTGCTTCCGAGACAGATCATCCCGAGCTCGACGGTGATCTTGAGATGATTGGCGACGATGGCGATGAGGCCGAAGGAGACAACGGAGGCGATGATCGAACATACTGCTATTGCGACAGAGTCAGTTTTGGCAATATGATTGGATGTGACGGAGACGATTGCGCGAGAGAATGGTTCCACCTCGCCTGTGTCGGAATGGACACGCCGCCAAAAGGAGAGTGGTACTGTGATGATTGCTTAGAAAAGAGAAAAAGGGACTTCAACCTGAACAAAAGGAAACGTTGAGCAATTTGTCATCATCGAGCTGAGATTGCAAGCTAGACATGCTGCGGGTGCATCTGTGATGAGGCCTTGTTTTGTGTTCATTCACTACATCATTGTTGTTATTTACTTGTCTAGAGCTACAGTAATACTGATTTATGCTACATGCAATTCAGGCGTACGACCAGGCTCTATCTCACAGTATACTCTCGTGCAGTTCTTCCTCAGACTGCCCTGATGCGCAATCTGGCGGCATCTTGTTGACAAAAAAGTATGTTCAGGATTTATGGTACCCTGTTGACAGGAGGAGCTGCCATGCTGGGTGAGGAAGGTGGTGGGGACCTAGGCGAGTCCGAAAAAGACTGCCTAGCTGACCGTGTAGGCGTTCTTACTGGTGTGTGAAGGAAAGACGACATATTCTCGCCAAGATTATGCAAGTCGTCCTGCTGAATGAACGAGGCGACGCCGTACAGGTCCTTGCAAGTCTCTACAATGTCGCTGAGTGTCTGGACTGCTTCAGAAATTGCTTCATTCTCCGCTAGTGCAAATGCGAAGCTGAGTCCGAGCTTGTTGCCTGGCTTTCGCACTGGCAACGCGGGCCCGTCCATCGGCACTGAGGAGTTCCCGTAAGATTCGAGCGAGGAGGCCACTAAAGTAGACTGTATACTTGACATTGGCAGACTGCCGGGTGACCCATTGCTAAGCGGCGACGTTGCGAAAGTGTTCAAGTGATCCTCGATAGCGGTGACGAGATGTTCCAATGCTGCATGGGGGTGAGGCAGGAACTGTGGTACCGGAGAATGCGTGTGTAGGGAGTGGCTGATAGCATGTAGGACTATCAAAATTGACGATATCTATTGCCAAATACGGATAAGATCGATTGTCAGGTATGTAATTGAGACTGAATCGTATCTCCACTCACCAATTCTGTTCTCTGAGGCATCACGTCGACAACCGTAAGCTTGCGGGGTATGTGCTGTCGTATAGCACGCAAGCCTGACCACAAATTTGTTAGCTCATTCAGATCTTGTATAAGCTTGCGATATTCCTGGACCGGTTTGGGTAGCAAGGAGGTCTCTATGTGGACTAGGTTGCAGAGATTCGATGCTCGGGTGAGGACCATCTATACATAAAAGCTCAGCTGGCCATGCATTGCCGGACAAGCCTGCACAAGAACGCACCCTTGTCTCGTCTTCGAGAGCTTCGTACTGCCTTTTCGTATCTTTGGTCATGGAATAGTTGCGCTGCAAAATTTGCCTGCACACCGCACTAAAGTCAGCTGCCTCTCGCTGCGCAGAATCCGATGATTAGACACACTGTGACATGGACAGATATCTGAGAGACATGTCAGCTTTAGTGAGTAAGACGTGAATAAGGGCGGACACTTACAGCTTGATAATCTTGTCCGTTGCCTTTGCGCAGGCAGTGACTAATTGTACGCGGGCGTGATAGGGCCACAAAAGTGTGTTGAGAATCAGAGCAGACACTATACCAATCTCTATATCTTGCGCTCGTAAAAATGCCAGCTTGGCCTGTAATCGATACTTCAGCCCCAATTCGCTCAGCGCGGGAGACTTTGCCAAAAGTATGACTTACGACAGAGGTATACTCCAGGTCCAGGTAGGGCACGAAAAGGATGGCCGGTACTGTCAATTGTCTAGTGTTGTATTCCGTTAGGAGGTGCTGGGCCTTTTATCCGTGCTGCCTGCTTACCCAACAATGCCTATTCCCTGGTAGCGCGGCTTAAAGATGATCAAGTAGTTTGTGAAGAAGGCTTGAAACGTCATAACGGCAACAAGGCCATATGGATTCTTCCCAGCAATCTTCTGGCCGACCAGCCCATATATCGCTCCCGAAAACGTGCCAAGCTGGGATAACACTACCTGTTAGTTAAAAATAAAAGAGTATGCTTGGGGCAGGGCGCCTACCGTCCGATAGATTGCATCTCTGATTGTAGCCGCCGTACTCGTTTGCAAGCAATACAAAAAAGAGATGGCAATCCATGGACCACGGACATCCTCGAACCAGCGATAGCCTGAGAGCGAACTGTAGCAGTCAGCGGCCGTAATCAGTGTAACACTGCCTAGCGTACGTACCTGCGTTACCAGCTGGTAAGTGGCCTGGCAATGTGAGCATCGATATGCCAAATGCGCATTTAAACGCGTGTTTTAGGTGTCTAGACCTTTGGAAGGACTCCAAAAGCTGGTCCGCTCGAACCCTGTACATCAAAACAGCAGGACTGGACCACCAGCGTTCCAGTGTCTGTCGCCTCGATGCAAATGCGCCTTTCCAGTATCGCAGCGAAAGTATCCTCCTCTTGCGTCGATGCCGATGTAGCTGAATGAACGGCAAGCGTGACGCAGATTTGGCTTCAAGAGAAAGAACGGCCCGCTCTTTCTTTCGGTCAGACTCCTTCTCTAGATCGCGCTGCGCTGCCTCTGGAGACGAAGGGCGGAGTCAGTTCAGTAAAAGCTTTGTCATTCGCAGCGGTCGCTGTGCTTACCGTCTTCTTCTGTGTGCGTGCTGAAAGTCGAGGTCGTCTTAGACCTTTCGAACAAGACACCTACGGCAGGTATCCAAATCCGTCTCCCTGATGTCAAGCGATCTGGTAGGTCACCGGCTAAGTGGAGACCATCTTGAATATCATTAGAGAGCTCGACCAGCGACGTGAAGAAGAAGCAGTCTCGAAAAGCCTACAGGTCGAGAGACGGACAATGATTAGTAAAAGTATACATACCGTGATCTGATGCTAGGGAGGCACCGTAACATCCCAAGGTCCTGCATTCTGTGGGTGGGGGCTTACATTTGCGCGGAAGAGCCTATGTGCATGTTCAGTCCTGCCTTCGTGTTGTAAAGCTTTATCCAATGCTTCCACAATGCCGTTTCTGAAAGTTTCGACAATCTCGTCTAGACGTCGTTGAATCTGTTCCATCTCTTTGTCTCTATACAGCTCATGTATCCCACCTAGACCGTTTACAGTCTTGCCGGATTGGCCAGTCTTGTTGGACGTCTTTGCGCGAGGTAAATAGCTCGATGTTGCTAAGCTCCTGCAAATAGTATCCAGTGCGAGCACATTCATCCTTCCTAATTCGTCCACGAGTGTACGCAGGTATGGCGGCTTGTCCGTGCCTTCATCATCACGCTCAAAGTCTGGTATCATGGCTAGCTCCGAGTGGTGACCATCTCGACTGATCTTCAGGCCCATTCTGGACACGAGTATCGTTTGCAGCTTCAGCGCGAGATCGATGAAAGCTTCATATCGATCAAGGGGGAACAAAGCAAAGGTAATCTCGTATCGAGCATCTTCGTATGCTGGCCTAAGGTTCGATACCTCCATGCTGAGCTTCTCTCGTAGGCTAAGGACTCGCTCGCAGAGAAGCCGATAATCTTTGAGCGCGTGTATAGACCGCGAGTCCGCTTGGAAGAGGTGAAGTGTTGCAAGCATGAGATCTGAGGTAGTACCGAGGGTGTTGACGACCTGTTGAGCGAGTAGCGTGTTCGATGAAGCGGGGAAGACTGTAATGCTGACTAGCAGGGAAATACCAGCCGCGAACAGAACGGCGTACAGCATTCCTAAGAACGGGGCTGCCGCGATCTAGAGGGTATCCTCAACGAGCGTCAGAAATTTCCTTCTTTAGTGCTTTGCGTAGTCGGTGCGCTCACTTGCTGTTCCCGGACCGTAACTGCCAGAAGCCAGATAGCTGTGAACACCGACAGCAGGCAGCCAGTTGTAAGGCGCGGATAACGGGACTTCAGATCAGCAGCCACAAATGCTATAGCTGCCAGAAAGGTAGCACATGCGACTCGCGCTCCAACGGATGTCATATCCGCAGGTATATCGGCGTTCCGGTTTGCCAGACACCCTAAATAATAGCCGAGCGCTGACCAGCCTATTCCTATGACCGCGCCAGTGATACCAATAGCTGCAAGCAAGGGCGTCAGCAATGTAGGAGCACGCCCCTTCACCTCAGAGGCTAAGACTTACCTGTCACTTGTATGTGCTTGCCAACAGTATGCTGAGCGGGGTGAAAGAAGAGAGTGTATATCACGATAATAAGGAAGGCGTAGTCCGCAGTACCCGATAGGAATGCCACGTGCTTGTTGACGATGAGGATCGCTCCAAGAAACACGCTGAGGACGCATGGTAGGAGTTGTTTGCATATTCGCCATAAGCTGCGCCAGCGAGTCCCATTACCTGGTTCGACATGGTCCGGCAGTGGCGGTAGTGTTGATTGATGAACTACTGTCGAACCTTCTCCGGATTTCTTTGTATTCTTGGGCCCGGATTCGTCACAGTCATCCTGTGATTCTACTGCAGTAGAGTTGGATTCATATCGGCCTCTGGAAGTCGTAGCGGAGGGGTGGGCGGACGCTTGAAAGTCGTTGACCGCATTGTCGAGTGATGTGACGCCATTGCCGAGTCTGACATCTGAGACACGCTTAAGGCTCATTGGACCAGTTCGATCTGGCGTTTGGCTTTCACTTTGTACTGCAAGGGAGTCTCCACAGTAAGCATCGCTCCATATGCTGTCGACGGACGCCAACGACTATCCCCCAAGAAAGGTTGATCGACCCTGCGCCGAAAAGGTCCGTATAGACGCGTGAATGAGGGTAGCAGGGATGGAAAGGCAGTGTATGGGAAGGTAAAAGCGCTTAATAAAGCCGCGGTGTTGCTGTGTCGTTCACGGACAGAAGGCTGGCCAAGGTTGATGTCTTGCTGCGACCGTCAAGCAACTGCTCGAAAGGACTGGCTCAGGCTGTGAAAGGGTGAGTGTGACAAGGGAAGCGACCTGTTGCTGCGAAACAGCTGCTCTCGTGACTTGAAACTCAAAAGAATGTGAGGATGTCTTGCTGCTTCATGGTGCAGGAGAGAGCAAAGCGAACAAGAAGCCGAACTTTGCATGATTTAACCGAGCCCGCCCGATCAACTGGTACTGTCCAAGCGCCTTTGCCTTGACATGGAGATAAGCAATCAGAAGGGTTTCAGCAAGTGCATGAGCTACCAGAAGTAATCTGTCCCTGAGGTGAGGCACCGCATAGCTTGACCAACGTGCTCAAGCCAGTCAAGAATGTCAACGCGTTCTAGAGAAACGGCCGTTCCTCGAGACTTCACGCCACCGCCCATACTGTGCACAGACTGCCTTTGAATCTGATGATCAACACTCGCCTTCCTTTGACAATCACCAACATCTGTTCCAGATCTAAATCACCACATCATACCTCTATCGCTGTCCTCTGGCCCGACGAGGCAGCACGGCAACTTGGCGGTGATCGCAACACGCCTCGAGCTTCAGCATGGCTGTTTTCAGCTGCTTCAAACCGAGTACACATGACACGCTGCCCAGAACAGCGCGAAGTGCGGAGAGGAAGCCTTTGGCACCCGTAGGAGGCTGGAATGGCCATAGTCTGGCTATCCTGTCGACTCCCCACCAGGCTGGACATGGGCGTGGCCAAATACCGTCCGCCTCGCCTCTAGCACGTGATATGTCACGCAGGAATGGAAACGGAGCCAGGTTGATAAAGAGGGAGAGGTGAGTGAAGGTGTTAGCACGAAGTCATTATGCAACTGAACGTTCTTTGGTCTGCTCTTCTAGAATCTCCAAAGCAAGCATCAAAGCCCCAACAGATTTCGTGCACGTGTCTCATGTCGATAGGGACGAGGCACTGAACTCCAAGGTGAGTACCTTCCTCGCTACATACACAGGCTTAAGAAGGTACAGTGACTGTCAGCTGACTCTGTGAATTGCAGGAAATGGTTGAGGTTACGAACGCTTTACGTCAGTCGGACACTTCGCCACTCTCTCCGAGCAATACAATCATAATCACTGATCCTGCAAACGAGACAACCGCTGCTTCACGATCCACCAGACCATCTCAGGATCAGTCACACCCTCGACAATCTCTTGATGGACCCCATCGAAAGCCAACCGTCAATAAGCGAAAAGCGCCACCTCCGGTCACGCCGAGCATAATCAAAGCCGCTGGCTTGCCTCCTTCTCTTGCTTATTCCAACACTCGAAATCAACCTCTCTCACTTTCCTCGCCAGCAAAGAATGTCCAAGCATTACGCTCGACACCTGTCAAACTTAAAGTGAAACGGCATAGCAAGTCACCTGGTGATGAGGTGCATCCTGCAGCAGGACAATCGAGCGTTGAAGCGGCGTCGCCAGCACAGGATATCGATGGGCTAGGTACCCTCCCACCCGGCCCTTATGACAGCCTAGCAGGACCAGTCACGCCAGCATTATCGTCTGGCCTCTCTCCACCCCGCGTAGACAGACCAACTCGCAGTACCACATTGCAGAACTTGGCTCTGTCGGAAAGCATGGAGAATATCGCCAAGCACGGAGGCGATCTGCCCACAGCGGAAAGAGATAGAATACCTAACGAAGACGCAGCAGACACTTCCCTTGTCGCGCCCAAGCCAATCATAACGAGTCCAAGCGGGCCTCTGGCTTACATGACGGACTCTACCAAGATTCGGTGGGACAATGGCATGGCAGAGATCGCAAGACAGCTCAAGCAGCAAGATCTGGATGCATGATGCATCCGCCTCTGGCAATAGCAATCTGTACAACATGTGCCTTGATTTGTGTCTGTGCTTTGACCATGCACGCTCTGTGAAATTCTGCTCAATAAGTCTTCGAGTCACGCCTTCGAGTCTTACTTGCAGCCCCCGCAGCGGACATGTGCCCCAAAAAAGAAATCAAATCGCATCATATGCTCTTCTTGGATAGACGGAATCGCGCCTCGCGGATCATGGCTCCTCCCTGACAGCGCTTGGAATGTCAAATCACCTTTCAGGTACGTCAGCAGCCAGGTCAGCTTGCACATCTGCGAAATACCAGCATCACGTCAATACCGTACCTCAATGTTTGTATGAGATCCTTCGCGGCTGTGTTTCATGTAATGCGCTACCTCCGCGGTGCAACTCGCCCAGCACAAAACACCGCATATCGTCACATGACTACTCAATCTTTCACTGACGCCAGATTCCATCGATAAGTGCTACCGTGTTAGCAGGCTCTGGCTCTGTGCAACCAGGTTGACTGAGCCTGCGTCCTGTCGCGTTCGACTTGACATTTCGTGACCTTGGCCATGACGCCTCTCCCTGAGCTCCTGTATCGGATCTGCGGTGTTGGTAGGCCCCGTGAGTGTGCTGGAAATTATTGCGGGAGGAATCTCTCATTCACTTCAGCTTGACCCATAGGCTGACTAGATTACCTACTCATTAGCTAAGCAAATCAATCGTCACAATCCTGGAAGACATTCGCGTCGTGATTCCGGACGGAGGGCAACGCATAGGCGAGATCCACGACCCGCCAGTGAATACTACCATTGTGAGCACTCTAATTCGTGAACTACTTGTGAACTGAAGCTCACCCTGCCTCACTCATTTCTTCATGAGCAGCTGAGAGACGGCATACTCGGGTTCATCAATATCGGCAACAATATGGACAAGAACATCACGAGAATCATCACCCATCACGATACTGGCATCACCCTCACTATATTCTGGAACTCACGGACCTGGATGCCTCCCTTCCATCGAATTATTATGATGGTACCATCTTCATTAAGCATCCTTCAAGATCTGATCTTCCAGGCGGGTACGAATTTCACAAGCTTGCAGGCTATATCCATAAGCATGGCGAGTGGCCTTCCAGGATCGATTTGGGTATTGGTCATCTTATGTGGACGGATGCTCGTGGACATTTGCTTGCAATACAGCGGGTGGATGATTTCTTTCATGCATGTTACAGTAAGTTTGGGTCGTGTCGAGTGCGCCTGAGCAGAACAAATGCTAAACACCCTGATTTTGTTGCAGATTATTACAAACGAAATGAGACCCACAGACGTGCACGAGAGCCATATGCGCAAGGACAGTGGCCCAACCCTGGACCAAACCTTGTATTAAAGATCGCACAGGAAGATCATCCAATACCACCGGGCTACCACAAGGGGCGCATCTTCATCAATCACGCTTCGAGCCCCGATACTGTCGAGCTCAGCCATCTTGTCTCCCATATTCGCAAGTCGGACTTCCAATGGCCATTGGAGTTTAATTGGGGTCGCGGTTACCTGGTGTGGACGAACTCGCGCGGACATCTCCTTGCGGTACAGCGCTCTCACGACTTCATTCGAGCCTTGCAGAAGCGTGAACACCGCAAAAGTCGATGCTCCAACAGATGACGCTGAACTTATAAGACCTTGGATCATTA
This sequence comes from Cystobasidium slooffiae, assembly GCA_019775285.1. Lineage (NCBI taxonomy): Eukaryota > Fungi > Basidiomycota > Cystobasidiomycetes > Cystobasidiales > Cystobasidiaceae > Cystobasidium > Cystobasidium slooffiae. The sequence continues at coordinate 64,004 of JACWFZ010000041.1, read as the reverse complement.
GGGGCTGGAAATGTCAATTCTGGCTGACTCGGCGCTCCCGGTTGACTTTTTGAAGTGTAGAAACACTTGACACCTTGTCATCGCTCTAGGAGACTATTCGACGAACAGCAGCGCCAATCTGGAACACACAGGTTGATCTGTCCGCATTGACTGTCTTCTGCTGGAGCCCACCCTTGTTAGCTGACGTCTTACTAGACCTTTCGTCCTCGTAGCAAACATACTTGTGGCCGTCTCACAACAAGTCGTGAATAACTGTCAACTTGAAAGCCCTCTACTCTCAATCATACTTTGGCGCTGCTACCGGACAAAGCGAGGCCCCCAAAGCAAATGCCGTGACGCGACTAGTAAACCCTGCAAGTCCGCTCAATCCGCCTTTAATTAATTCGCATCAGACGCAGAACCTCTTGAGTAAGACGACGCCTCTCAGGTGATTCGATATGATATGATACCTCTATCATGAACGATGTCGTAACAAGATGACGCTGACTCGTAGGTCAGGAGTACCCAGTGGCTGTGCCCAAGCAGAACGGCCCGCCACCATACCGCATTGTAGCTTGTAGGTCGCACGTGGCCTGTGACACCGCCCGTTCTGCGTTTTCCTGCACTCCTGTTTTGCGCAGACGTTTTCACAAAATTCCACACTTACTCTCCTCATCCCTTTCCACTGTTTCTCACCAATCCCTCGTCAAGCAAGGCTTCAATCTCTGTGTCCTGTGGAACACAATACATCGACTTCATCATGCTCCAAACCGGTGGTAGAGGCACTGCGCTACATCACTTGTCAAGAGCATCAGCCAGGCCCAGGCCCAGCCTTGCGCGACGACACCCCCCTTGGAGTAGGCTGCATGCCCCGTTCTCAAAAACCTGTCAGGCAAGCTCGTCTGACGTCGAGTATTCATCTTTGATAACAGCGTCGACTCATACCCCTCAGCCAGCTCAATTACGCACGGCTCCTGGTGTACGGAGCTTGAGTTATGCTGTCCCACCTCACCATCTAGAGGCAATTCCCATGCTGGGGCCTCGTACAAATGCGACGTTTTACAGCGAGGTAGATCCTCTGACTGGTCGGGTAGGGACTCATGTCAATGTACCAGTCTCGGACGCCCGTGGCAATAGAGGCTACACTGACACCCTAGTCTCAGCAGAGCTCTTAGTGCAGGCAGCCCTCTTACAGCAGCGCATTGATAGAGCTGGCAGGAACCCCCGCTCCCGCCAGCGTTGGGGCAGATAAAGTGAGACGCCTCCGAAGGCTGTATGTGTCCTTGAACTACCAGTGTCTTTCGACCAGGCCGCGGTGCTTCACCCTGGGACACTTGCAGCCAAGGCTGGACCGGTTCAGACAATATCGTTTTCATTTTGTTAAAGCCTATCTATACGCCATTGTACTTATATCTTTCTTATTTTGTTTTTTTGATTTTTGCGTGTCCATAGCAACTTGAAACCATTTTTTGTATTTGCCTGGCATCATGGAAACCTTCGTAGGAATACTACGGTAGAAGCAGTACGGTGACTAAGAATTCGGTGACTGCAAGGAGCACTAGCCACATCGATAGAAGTACCGAAGAAGCTAGCTTATGTCGGGGAGAGACACATCCAGCACTGTTACATTACCACATTGGAATGGTTGCCCTTAGACTGCCTCGAAGCTCGTTAAGGTGTGGCGACTGTGCTCGTGATCTCTGCCTTCTGCCCGTGAATGCGCCTTGCTTTCTGTACAATCTCAGCGGCTTGCGCACGCGGATCGCAATCATGGGAGCACTTCTGTCTATTCCGCTGCTGGGTAGCGCAGGCTCTATGGCAACCGGCCTGGTGCTATCCTGTGCCTCCGGCTTGATTGGAGCTTGTGCTGGCCGTTCAGCCACTGCTCTGTGCAAGTCATGCAATTGCAACAGCTCTGTAGCGTCAGTGGCAGCAGTTATCTTATGAAGGAACATCTGACTGATACTTTCATCTTCTCAGCACTCGCATAGGCTACTCCATCATCCTCCTGCTCAACAGCATGCTCTCGTGGATCATGCTATCCGACTGGGCGATCAAGCGACTTGAAAGCTGGTCATACGATTATATCAAGATTACATGCAGGAATGGAGATGCTTGCTATGGAGTACTAGCTGTTCACCGTATCAACTTTGCACTTGGGCTGTTCCATCTTATCCTAGCTGGCTTGCTTGTCGGCGTGAAAGACACAAAGACCAAACGCGCGGCCATCCAGAATGGGTGAGTTCACTACTCACGCGGACAAGCGCAGTCGTCTGGGCACTTTTAGACTGACTATCTATCTTTGTTCAGCTGGTGGGGTCCAAAGATACTGGCCTGGCTCACTCTCGTCGTCACCTCTTTCTTCATTCCAAACGGTTTCTTTGTCTTTTACTCTCGGTACATCTCCATCATCGGCGCTTCAATCTTCATCTTCGTCGGTCTCGTCTTACTCGTCGACTTCGCGCATTCTTGGTCCGAGAAGTGTTTAGATAAATGGGAAATGTCAGATGAACACTCTACCTTTTGGCGGAACATCCTCATCGGCTCGACTTTATCATGCTACGCCGCTATGATCTCGCTTACCGTGGTGGATTATGTCTTCTTCGGTTCAAGATCAGCTTGTGGCCTCAATCAATTCTTCATCACTTTCAACCTCGTCCTCTGTCTTTTGGTTTCTTTCATTTCCGTCATGCCCCAAGTCCAAGATGCAAATCCGAAATCTGGACTCGGTCAATCTGGAATGGTCATCGCATATTGTACATACCTCGTCACTTCAGCAGTAGCAAACCGAGACAATCGAGTATGCAATCCACTTACTGCTCGTTCAGAAGGTGCACAGACAAGTATGATTGTCGTCGGAGCAATCTTCACTTTTCTCGCTATTGCATACTCGACCTCAAGGGCCGCTACTCAAAGTAAAGCACTACGAGGACGAAGAAAGCCAGACGACCTAGATACAGGAGCAGGCGCTATCCGACTGCCGGACGAAGACAATCATGCAGGAGACGAAGAGATGGCTAGCGTGATTAGGGAGCAGCCATCCAAGAAGGACAGCCTGAAGATACAAGCTCTGAGAGCGGCCATCGAAGCCGGTTCCTTGCCTGCTTCTGCGCTTGACGAGATGCAAGATAGCGATGATGAGGAGGATGTAGGGGCGCCTGGAGCAGACGACAAGGATGACGAGCGAATTCGAACGAGGTACAACTATACCTATTTCCATATCATGTGAGTAGCGAGACAGAATCCCACATCACTGAAAGTTTCCAAGCTGAGCTCTGTCTGTCCCTGCTTTTGCAGCTTCTTCCTGTCAACAATGTATATCGCTATGCTCTTGACAAATTGGAACGTCGTCTCAATAGGCAAAGAGACAGACACGCCAGAAGGAGACTACACACCTGTCAAGATCGGTAGATCAACAGTAGCGATGTGGGTCAGGATAGTATCAAGCTGGCTCTGCCTGGTCCTGTACGGCTGGAGTTTGATAGCGCCGGTCATCATGCCGGACAGGTTCAGCTAGTTCGCTGTCAGAGCAGAGGTCTGCTAGTTCTTCCTTACTTTGTTGTCTGTATTAGTCCGTCTCTTGATCAGGAGCGAGCTGCCAACGCAAATATGTAGCATGCAATACAGGTGATCCACTTGCTGTCATTGTCTACACGTGATGTACATTGCTCGAATGAAGACGAGCATCTATATTTCTTTTGCAACTGATTTGATACGTTAAGATGTGCAACACCACTTACGGAGCTAGTACGTATCCGGGCCGTATGGAGAATGAGTGCTCTAGTCCACTTTCCTCTTCTTCGCGTTGAAAGTGAACGTAAGACCTCCAGATCCGGGACCAGTAGCCGCTGGTGAAGGAGCGCCTCCATTAGCGAGTGTAGGACCCGCATTTTCTTCTTGTTTCCGCTTCTTCCGCTGGTGGATAGATGACGCGAGATCAATGAACCGTCTAGGTGACAGGGCAAGCATGGGGACTTACCTTTTTCCTCGCTTGTTCATCAGCTTCACAGTGCCAACAGCGTAAGCTTCAAGTATACCGCTGTTCCTCGCATACCTTCCATACTTACCATCAGCACGCCAGATGGTGGCATCAAACTAAAAGAACAGCAGAATCAGTCATGCCTTCTTCGTCATCAACCCAAAGAGCTTTCCCTTACATCAGGCAACATCCCAACCTCCAAAGTAAAAGCTTCGCGAAGTGCTGTATCGTCCAGTAGGGATATGCGTACATGATCCGGAGGTTCCGGGTTCACCAGCAGATCACGCAGGACATGATCTTTTGCTAACTTATTTTGACCTGAGACGGATGCATGGTCAATATAGAGGTGACTCTTCACTGATGACACCGTGACTTCAGCTTACCAGGCACATCCGCTATCATATGACTGTAATGTTTCTTCATCGTCTTGCCCTTTTCTCGCATGCCTGCAGCTTCTTCTTCCGCTTTGAGAGCAACAGCAGCCGGGCTTGGAGCATTATCACCGTATTCTATCGCTCTTCCCTTTCCTTTCACATCGTTATGTATTGCTGGCAGGTTCAGATATTGCCTGACTGATCTGTCGTAGGTGCCGGCGAGGCCGAAAGTCGTGAGGAGGTCATTCGTGCCTGTTATCTGTGACGATGGAAGGCCTGCACAGTCAAAAGACATCCAGATAGTATTGAAAGGTACAGGACTCAGTCAGCTAAAGCTGTACCTTCGGCATATATGTTCTATGCCATTCGCTGCGGCCTCGAAGGAAGAATCACCTTCTGACTCAAAGAGAAACAGCAGCGGGCTCGCTTTTTGGCTAGACGAAGCCTTCGATATCGCTACAGCTGGTTCATTGCCATGTGTCCCCTCCTGCTGCTGTATGGCCACTGCTCTTGAAGTGCTAGCTGAAGGTGCCGTATCGGCAATATCGAGGTCCATTCCATCTGCCAGGCTCTTGTACGCGCGAAGTCGTCACGCAGCGTGGTTCAAAACTGTCCAGGCCTATCCTTCTCTTGCGTGCATGGTGAACATCGCTTCACCACCTCATAGCTGACTTGCGGTCGGAATGAGCGAAAGATGTAGAAATGCTGATCAACGAGGGAGATCGAGAAAGCAGGCCAGCGGCGTATGCAGAGAGGCCCCATTGACCGCATACAAACCACGAACTCATCTAGCAAGAGCTGCACGTACGATCAGTATACTGAAGACACGTCGCTCAGAAATCGTCCCTTCCAGACTGGCAGCTGTTACCCGGTCAGAACACCATGTCGCAATGTACGCCTTGCATAAACTAGGCACTCCAAACAGCACAAGCTGCTATGTCAGAACTTGCAAGTCGGAGCTGACTTTCTAGAGACGTTACCATTCATAGATCTACCTGATGCCAAAGGAGGGTACTTGCCGTACTGGCAGCTACTTGTCGCAACGACAGCTTTCTGGATGTCTCTGCAGAGCGTGGCTAGCTCCAAACAAGTGAAGCGCCTCTTTACGACCATCAACGGCAAGTTGGACCTTTAACGTACGAACCCTGCTTTGAACTAATTGATACATCTGTTTCCAGTCACGGACATTCATGCCAGAACATTCGGCATCTGGAACATGACTTCCGCTGTAGTCCGTTTGGCAGCAGCATACGACATTTCGAACAAAACGTAGGCAGCTAGCCCTAGTCTACCATCAGCAAGCTACAATTGCTGACGCTTCAATGATGATCATAGCGTGTACGGTCTCGCATTCGCTACCTACGCTATTGCTTTCGTACATTTCATGTCGGAGCTATTCGTCTTCCGAACAATCAAGCTGAACGCAGCAGTCGTCTCGCCCATGATAGTTTCAAGTAAGAGAATCATAGCAAATACTCGCGGTACTGTTTCTGATAAATGTATTCTTCCAGCTGCTTCGATGATTTGGATGGCGAATCAAGCGAATTTCTACCTCTGATTAATGTTCGAGTGTGGAGATACCCTTCGCGGTCGCCGCCCACAGGCTACTTTACATCGAGACAACTGCAGGACGCGTCGAAGACTGCGTGAGTAAAGGCAGAACCTAGAATCGGGAAAAGAAGTACTTTGTAGTCTGGTAGTAGTGCAATGGTGACTTGCTATCATGCCGTGTTTCTTTCATATTTTCGACCATCGTGCGCTCGTCGCTGCTACAAACTTGCCTGTGCACGAACGCGTTGCGAAGCGAACACTCATCTGAGGTAGACTGTGACTTGCGCTCCGTTACATCAAGGCAGGACATCGGCATCACTACAAGAGCACGAGATACCCATTTCTCACGTGACTGCCTCTTGCCTTCGCACCGACCGGCCAGCGCGTCGCGAATATCTCACAGACATGCTTCAAGCTAGGTTACGTCGGCCGCTTAGTGCTTCAATACTGACCGCAAGACATTCCCGATATGCATCGTCACGCGCAAGGGCTCTTGTCTACTCGGATCGCGGCGAGCCGGTTGATGTATGACTACCTTCGCCGGAGCTAGTGACCCGTTGCAACACGAAACTAAGCTCATATGGATTGGGCACCTTCTAGGTCTTACGTGGTATCTCCTATGATCTCCCGGACTTGCAAGAAAATGAAGTTCGGGTGCGTTTCAGATACAGTCCACAAAGTAAGCTTTTAGTTACTGGCATAACATAGTTGCCTCGTACTAGTATGCAAAAGCGTTCTTCGCTGATGCAGGACTATAGACCCCGCAGACTTGAATGTAATACAAGGTATGCCAGGCTTTGCTATTAACATTGCAGACATTGGTGGCTAATGGCAATCAGCAGGGTCGTACCCTGAAAAGGCCCCTCCGTCAACATTGATACCCAAGTCGGAAGAAGGAAAATCTTTCTACATAGGTGGCAGTGAAGGCTTAGCCATAGTTGAACAAGTGCCCTCTAGTCACTCATCGGGCTTTAAGGTCGGAGACTGGGGTACGTCTCAAAGCTGCTCTCCTGTCGTCCCTCGGAGCTGATGGAAGCATTACACGCAGTCATCATGGGAAAAACACAGCAAGGTATGTTGCTGAGATTCACTTTCATAGTATCTTCGCACCTAACGGCTTACGATACAGGTACATGGTCTTCTAGATCTAATCTGCCGGCCGAAGGGCTTTTCCCCGTGCCACGCTCTCCCTCATCTACGCTCACAGAGCTTCAAGCAGCCACACTAGGTATCAACCCTCCGACAGCCTATAGGATGCTGAAAGACTATGAGACATTGCAAAAAGGAGATTGGGTGGTTCAGAATGGTGGTAATTCACAAGTTGGACTGGCTGTTATTCAGCTTGCTAAAGAATGGGGATTGAAAACTGTCAACTTCGTAAGAGATAGGTAAGCTCCAATGACAGGCATCATCACTCTCCTGCTTTCGACGAGCCTCTAAATTGTCCCTGTATCGTCCAGGGAGAATATAGGTGAACTTCGCGAAGAGCTCAAAGCATTAGGAGCAGACCACGTAGTCACCTATTCCGAACTAGCAGAAAAGTCCTTCCGGAAGACATTAGGAGAATGGACGGGTGGAGCGCCTATCAAGCTAGGTCTCAACTGTGTAGGTGGTAAAGATACCTCAAACATGGCAAAACTTCTCTCATCAGACGCGACACTAGTAACATACGGAGCAATGAGTATGCAACCACTCTCCTTACCTAGTTCATTGTTCATTTTCAGAGGCTTGAAAAGTGTCGGATTCTGGATGTCAGACTGGTATAAACGTCATGGACAAAGCGAAGAAAGAAAGAAGATGACTGATGAATTGGTTAGATTGATGGAGGAGGGTAAGATGAGGGCTCCCAAAGCGGAAATTGTGGAGTTGAAAGGAAGCGATGAAGAAGTGGGCAGGATTGCTAGAGAGGCTATTCAGAATGTGAGAGGGAAGAAGGTGGTCTTCACCTTTCCAGACGAGTGAAGTAAAGACAAGAGAATGCTTGAACCGGTATGACATTGGAAAGAGAGGCACTTCTCTCTGTGTACAGTAGTAACAACAGTGGAACGTATGTATCGTATATAAGAAGGGAGCTCGTCATATGCAAAAATGAACGAGACCAAGGCTGCTGTACTGATCTTGCCGTTGCCTTGACATATCTTGGTAACTTAGATAAGTTTCTGCTTGTAGAACCACGTCTAGAAAAGGGAAAGAAGTCAGCATATACTCCTCAAACAGCCCTGTAGAGTATAAAAACTAGGCAAGACTCTGAGTGTGAAAGCAGAAGAAACTCACCCGCAGCGTCGACATCTGCCAATAACAAGTTCCCAACAGTACTACAATCTGTAAGATACTCCAATACATAGCTCTGGAATTAGCTTTATCCGATAAAGTTCTGAAATCATGTTCTCTTTCACGTTGAAACTGTTGTTCTTTTCGGATATCTTCTAGTTTCTTGTTTAATTCTCGTACTTTGGATGCTAAGTCTTGGACGTGTCCTTGTTCTGATTCTTCATCTACTTTGGCTTCTCCGACGCTGTTGACAGACACGTGGAAGGTAATGAACATGTCTTGATTAGTACTGTCCGCTGTACACTAGCGTGTATACCGTATGAAAGCACGACTCACGCAATGTCCAAGTGCATCTTCACACGTGGCGTCGAGAACTGCAAAGGCAGAAGCGAAGCAGGAGAAAGAGATCCATGTCAGCATGTATACTACCGAGTCAAATTGTATACAAACAACGCTTACCCAACCACCCGTATAATTCGACTTCAAGCAAATCGAATGATCACCAGCTATATGAGAGGTGAATACGAATTTCCCTTCGGGAGCACCTCTAGTATTGACTATTCTTTCTTCGGTTTCCGTTTCCTGATGTAGTGTGATACGTAGTTATCGTTGAGATAGTAGTTTTACAAATGAAGTAAGATGAGGGAAATGGCATAGCCAGCACGCGTGATCAAAAGGATGGTACATCAGCACGACTCGGGATGTCAATAATACCAAAAAGTGTGGCTAAATAGATATCCACTCACATCCACTGTTATCTGAATCCCTAATCTGTCGTTAATTATCCATTTATTGTCGTCCGCTGCCCATTCTTCGGCCTTATAATGTCCCACGACGATGGTGTCCTGAGGCAGTTCCTCCAGGAAACAGCGACTTTCGCCAGCCTGAGTAGTAGAGTAGCATATTCAGTACCATCCTGTGTACTTTTGCTCTACTTGACAGTGCCTCCCGAGGCACAAAGATAGTTGGTTGGTTTGTTATGTCCACTCACTTGCAGATAGAAATACAGAGCACGCGTCTGCTGGGCGGCGAGGGCGAGTACGAGAATTGCGCCGAGCAGCAGCCTGGATGACAGCGATGACTGTGACCGCAATGAGCTGGCCATGTTGTCCCTTGACTGCGTAGATAGTGTGGTCTCCGAGTGTGTAGTAAGATCACTTCCAACCTCAGTCCACAGTGAAAGTTGCGGTCGATGTCCTGCTTCAGCCGGTGCGCACATCATGCACGCCGCTTGGACGTCTGACAACTCACACCAAGTGGAAGGGAGAAAGTATCAATGTTGGTGGAAGTAGCAGCAAGAGTAGCACATCCAGGAATAGTAGTATCGCCATCAGCAGCATCATCATCAGCCAGCTAGCATCGACCTGGTTATATAGCATAGAGCAAGTGTGGACAAGATCGACGGCTATCATATACAGGAACACACACACGCTCCCAAGTGAACAGCAACCAACATGGCGAACAATGAGGAGCCTGAGAGAGCACTAGAGGGCGTCCAAGAGACTCCCAATCTATCGACAGTCCCGTCTAATCCTGCTCAGCCCGCTGTAGCAACTTCAACTTCAACCTCAGCACTACCTTCCGCCATGGGCGATCCGGAAGGCACCACCACTACACCCGCTATTCCGTCAACGACAGCAACGACAACGACTACAACCAAGAAAGCAAAGAAATGGCCAGCCTACTTCTTCCCTTCACTCGCTACTCAGCGCATGTCGTTCTGTCTCGACGTTCTCAAACGCGAAGACATAAAATCAGTGAGTTAAATAATCAATTTGTCCACTGCTCGGTCACGCGCTGGCTGTTCCGCGCATTTTCCAAAAGCTGACATTATACGAATCATTATAGGTCTGCGAATTCGGATGCGGTCAAGGTGCTGTGCTCAAACCTATGACCAATGGAGCTTCTCATATCGATTCATTCCCTGAAGCAATGTTTGATGAAGCTTCATTGATGGCGGCGGAAGAAGACGACGATGAAGAAACAGAGGAAGTAGCCGAAGAAGACACCGACATATTAAGTGGAGTCGAAACACCTTCAATAGCAAGCACTCAAGACAAGGACGATGACGATGATTCTATTGCTCCTTCACAAAGTGCTTCCAGGCGACAGTCTGTAGAGTTGGAAGACGAACGCGAAGTAGCCGGCGTCTACGCCACCATTTCCGAAGACACGAGTGAATCCCGTCGTGGAAGATCGCCTCCAGCACCACGTGGCAGACAGCAGGGTCCATCTACTACATCCATACCATTCAAACCCACAGCACGTAGATCATCTCGTTCTTCGACACCTGATGCCATTATTGCATCAAGCAGTAGCACTTCCAAGCTCGCCATCAACCATGAGATACTGGAGAAATACAAAAAACTACCGGGACCTAGGAAAGAGGACAAAGAGCTGCATTTACGTCGTATTGCAGGATTGGACATTACGGAAGATGCACTACTGGAAGCTATTGAAGTGACTGCTCCACCACCTGAAGAACCCTCCCCTTTCCTGTCGTATTTTTCCTATTCGAACCGTGACCGATGGGAGGATCTGAGAGTCGAATTGTGGCAAGGCAGTCTGGATGTCTACAATGATGCACTCGACAACTTTGAAGCTTTCATCATGACTGAAGTCATCGAGCATCTCTATTCTAAACAGTTGGATAAGTTCCCAGACATCTTATTTGGAAGTTACAGACCTCGGATAATTGTCATTACAACACCCAACTACGACTTCAATCAATACTTTGCCAAAGCAAAACAATCATCACCTTCCTCTTCCTCTACTGCGTTAGTACAGTCATCACGAGAAGAAGCGAAAGAAGAACGTACACCATCAGGCGAGAAATTGACTGAAGACGAAACCAAGAATTCATTCAAAGATCCAACGGGTAGAACGGATCGTTATTTCAGAGATGATGATCATAAATTCGAATGGACAGAAGCGGAATTCAAGAAATGGTGCGAAGGGATCACGTCTAAATATGACTATACAGTTGAATATTCAGGCGTTGGTTCATTGAGGAATTATCTCGGTAAAGGGGGGATGTATTCTGTTTCTGAGCAAGAGCAAGAACAACAACAAGACCCATCATCGTCGTCTTCGTCCGCAAGTCCAAGTCGACCACCTCCGCATATCAAAGAAATCCTAGAATCAGTACCTGATCCGAATAAAGTGTTCGCTACTCAAACTGCAGTCTTCAGAAGGAAATACGCCTATGAATCAGAACGAAGCCCAAGATCTCCAATTCAAATGCCATTGGCGTTCTATGGCGTCAAACCCACTTCCTCTATCAAGCGTACATCCCTACTTGGCCCCTCGGCGACTTCACCCACTTCGGCTAGAAAATCAGCTAAACAACGCTCGAATGCGAATGATACGGAGAGCAATTCGTCTGCTAGTAGATCCCCTGATCAACGACACAAATTGCTTAAAGCTCATTATTTCAAAGCTCATCCTTTGGCTGGTAATTCTAAGTCGTCTAAAGCTATTAGGTGAGTTGCCCCATTCGTCGCTTGAGACAGGAAGGCTCATGTACTGATTATGGTCACGCGTGTTTTCGTGTATAGACACGTTCTCGATGACCTTATGAGGGACAGGATGAGGCTGGGCTCCGTATCACTACGCGAACTATGGGGTCGCAACGAAGTAGCTCAAGCATGCGGAGGATACATCAACAAGCTTATTCAAGCATTGATCAAGGATCCAAGCTGTACATGGGACATTAAGTTCGACTCTGCCGTCCTCGACAAAGGCGGCGAAGTAGAAGATGCAGTCTACGTCGTTCTCAAAGACTTTGTTGAGCCTGAGAAACCGAACTTTGATTCGCTGGAAGGCGGAAGCGAAGATGAGGACGAGAAAGACGTCAAAGATAAGTATGTCAAGAATGGAGATGATGACAGTGATGAAGACGAGGTTGATCCGAGCAATGATGGAGACATTGCAACAGAAGGAGGACAAGTCTTCACCGCTCCACCTAAATTATCTAAAAAGCAACGCAAGCTTAAAAGAATGGAAGAAGCTCCATTTTTAGCTCCCATCTTCCCGATTGAGCATGAACCTTCATGGATGCCTGAGAAAGGATCAGAAGACGCGAAAGGATGGGAAGAATGGACGAACCCCGCTCGACAGGCTACGCTCATCACGGAGGAAGAATGGGCGAAAGAATCGGATCGGAAGGAGGCTTCCGGATGGGATTGATAGTGCTGGCTTGCACTCACTCCCAAGACAGCAAACTCAAAAGACAGGAATGTACAAAGGGCTATACTGCCTATTTGCTGTCAACCGACAACTTCTGACTCGCGAAGCGTCCCACGGAAATGTCGTGTTCTTCAATGCATGAAATGATAATATGTACGATCAGTTAGGCAGTGGCAGCATGCAGTGGGGTGACGAAGTGCCGTATGGGTGAAACAAGTATTAATGACAGGTATGGAGAGATCAAGGCAAAATCTAAAGCAGTATCGCAAATTAGGATATCGTTTATCTTAGGAGCTTTTCAATGCAGACTTCGAATGTAGGATTAGTACCAAGTAGCTGATCTACCAATGACGTCCATAATGAGCCATTCTAATCTATTCTGTTGGTATATCAGCTTGACAATGTGTATCCCGACGCACGTGCCATTTCCAGTATTACTTTGCAACAAATGGTGGCGAAAGCTACGCGCTCACAAACGAGCCTGCCAACCTGTCTGGAATTGTACAGAACTGTCTGGACGATGACCTTGAGTCTCGTTAGACTGCAAACTGCATGAGAAGGCGTTGCTATACTCCAGCCAGTGGGAGAGCCGGTAAGCCCTAGAAAGATCGATCATCATTGTCACGCTGCTCAACTTGTGCCTTCATTGTGAAGATGCATCTTGTGCTCTCGCAATTGCTTCCATCTTTTAAAGCCATCTATCATCTACAATGGACACTGAAGAGCCTCGTGATGCAGGCCGCATGGTCACGGACGAATCCCCCGTTGCTTCGACAAGCACGTCGTCAGCGGACGCAACGGCACCTGCTGAGCAGCCCGTGGAACAGTCAACATCCCTTGATGCGCAAGCTAGCACGAGCAATACAACGTTAGAAGAGACAGAGTTACCACCTGCAGCCAAAAGTGCAGGCGCTGTAACAATACCTGTCGCTGAGAGCTCGGCAGCAACGACTAGCGCTCCAGCCAAGACGGAGCCTGAGATACGTGTCTGGAAGCCGGTAGCACCGGGGACGATGCCTAAGCCGCGTAAGTACCCTTACTGCATTGTAGGACGAGGTTGCGCTTGGGCGCTGACGAACCTACACTTGCATGCGTATTCGTCGCCACTCTTGCAGCCGAGCTGCCGGAATCATACTACACTCCCACGCCAGGCCAGCTTCGAGCAGCATATGCAGGACAATCGAATCAGCTCAAGAAAATGGGAGTGGACGTCAACTTCTCCTCCAAAGCGCAGCGAGACAAAGAGGAACGAGAAAGACAGCAACAAAGGGCTAGTCGTTGGCCGAAGGTTAGCGAATTCACAACACTCATAATCAAGTCTAGCGTTGTATTGCAGGTCATTGACACTGATTCATTATATGTTGTTCCTCAGACTATCGTTCGCATACGCTTCCATGACAGACATCAGATAGAGACTACATTCTTATCTTCCAGAAGTATAGAATCGGTGTACGCGTGGACAAAGTCGATATTGGACGAAAGTATGAAGAAGGAAGCTTTTACATTATGTAAGCGATGAGATGCGGCCGCTTTTCAGCTATCCTCATTTGTTCTGACGTACTCCTTATGTGGTCTTCAGATGTACCGCCTCGTATAGACTACAAGTTGACAGATCCGCAAGTCAAGGGCAAGAGTCTGCTAGACCTGCAAATGGCTCCGTCAGTTGTCTTCCTTGTGCGCTGGCAGAATAGTGTTCATAATGGTAGGTCTGACACACCCAGCACATCCTTCTTTTCTTGATGTAAAGCTGACTTGATCTCGTTATAGATGCGAACAAACTAGCTCCGATCCGACCTGACCTGCTGGCCCTAGCTGAGGATCTCCCTAAACCGCCCTCGTTTGACCCTACTCCCGAAGAGCTTGCAGCGGAAGAAAAGGCAAAGAAAGAAGCAATGGAAGGTGGAAAAGACGACAGCAAAGACAAAGGAAAGGCATTGGGCGGAGCCAAAGCTCCTAAATGGCTCAAGGGTTTAGGTGGAAAGAAGTAGGGCAGTATGGAGGCTTTGTCGGCCGGTCAAGTCGAAAGCCTCATTACACCGCCGCGACCGTTCTGTACTAACACGAAGCATGACCCAAGCCACGTCCTTTAAAGTACCGAATGCAATGTAACAAGCTAAGTCAGCTTATTACCTGGACCTATTTGCACTGACTAATCCAGCTTCGAGTGGCCAAGTAATGTACGAATTGGAGATTACGAAGGGACTGCACACGCCCGATAGGACGCTTACAGGGATGGTACAAGCTCCAAGGTACCTTCCACTAAGCACTGTGGTTTAATGTAGGCTCGGCTGGGGTAAATCACCATGCTAGACGCGTCGTCAAGCGGATCCGATCTTCTGTGGCGAACTCAGAGACGCGGGGCAGGAACACTTTTGAAGTACGTACTGCTGGGTATCACCTCATCATCCACCTTGAAAAGCTTACATGTTCTCATTCACAGCTTGCTGCTCTTCTTCTCTGCTCTATACAACGCTATCCTTGGGACAAATCTCCTGCTCTTCTTTACATACAGTTCTAGCATATCTTCACACCCCTCAGACACATAGTAGACCACCATGACCTGCACCGAAATTACCGTCTTCGACCTCAAGAAAGCATACACCAATCAAGAACTAGCTTCTGATAGTGCACACAAGAAGTGCGTCGACACTGTCAAAGCAGCAAAGGGTTGCGAAGGCTTGATCTGGTCTGTGCTTGACGACGATCCGAAGGCTCTCGTCTGGCTTGTTGGTAAGCCCAGTCATTACATGTCGTGTCTAGTTTTGCAGAACACGATTCGTGTGATGAGACCAGGAAACTGACCAGTCGTACCTACTCCTCTCTATCTGTTTAACCCATATAACATCCTAACTGGTGCACTCGATCATGTACTTATGTACTCCCACCCCTCTGTATCACGTGCCCATCGGAATGCTCGCGAACTGGCACAGAATGGCGAAGCATTGAAGACCACATCGAGACTTTCCAGAACTCTTCCGGTTACAACGACTTCGTCAAAGACTTGGGCAGCTTCATGTCCGGGGTCCGCTCGTTGGTACACTACCCCTTGGACCCATCTCCTTCTAAGATTCTAAGCTCCTCAGCTCCGGTCCTCGAGCTTCTTCAAGTCACAGTCAAAGAAGCTGCTACCTTCGAAGAGATCGACACGGCTGTCAAACCCATCGTTGAGAGCTTCAAGAAGGAAGGAAGAAGGTACACCACCTCCCCCAATATGGACGAAGGTGCTCGAGACCAAATGGTTCTTCTGGTTGCCTGGAAGAGCAAGGATGAACACCTCAACGCCAAGAAGCAGGACTTCTTCTCAAAGGCTCTTGGTGAAGCCAAGACCATGTGGAACATCGAGACCTACAGCCACCTGAACCCTATCCTTTGAACAGCAAGACGGGTGAAATAACCTGATCTGTTAACGAATATGTTATGCCATGCCAGACCGTCACCAAAGCGAAATCCATAGTAGTTAAATTGAAGAACATCTAATGAAGTCGCACCACGCCTTCGCTGTCACCTGCGGATTGCGCCTAGGCATCTTAGGCTCCTGATCTTCTTGACTAATAACCGTCATAGTGTCTTTCCAATGAAACTGTGTCCTTCCCCGCTGACCGCCTTCACCGAATCTTCGCCCTTCACAGGTGTTCTCATTGGTGTTGACTGACGCAGAATTGAGATTATTGGTGATGTGGAATGCCTGGACTGTTAATTTCCTGTGGCTCGCAGATTATCTGCACAAGATGCTTGTGAATCAAGTTAACTCACCAGCAGTACGAGCCATCCAGAGATTAGGTATTGTGCCCAGCAACTGTGGACGGAAGGTGCCGGACTATTATCATACTTTGGGCCACCCAGACCATGGAGCGGGCGGAGCAATGGCCACGCGCGTGGGAGCTAAACCTTCCAATCCTACGCTATATGCAGCCCGTCATTATTAGAGCAATTACCATTCAGCAGGACGGATGTCGGTCGACTCACATCGCCCATACAAGGCGAGCATACTATAGAAGCGGGAGGGTCGCCTCTCTGGAGAGCGTGGGGAGTAGATTGACGAAATGACGGCCATGATGGACAGGCTGAAGCCAAAAGCAGCGATTCTGTCATGGTCAATGGTATCGATAGTCATGCAGCGCCAGCCCCGCTTTGCAATATACATTGTCACATAAAGTGGGTCGGAAAGCAGCGGGCTTATGTTGCATGAACCAAAGGGCCGTACCTGCTACCATATGCATGCCGCAAATCTCAGATTTGACCGGCCACAGGCGAACTGCCGGAGCGATCAGACTAAGACACCGCGCCACAAAGTTACGGGAGTAAGGGCACTTACAGCTCTTCGTCTCATTGCGCACTCTGTATACAATGACACACTACGAGCCAACAGGGATAACCCTTAACTGGAAGATATACACTTTCTTTTGTCTGGTTGCGTAATTCTCGCTACCAGAGAACCTCGCCCACGGAAATTGGCATGGGAAGAACACGGTTCCGGTCACATCCTGCGCCTTGTATGACGGATCCTGTCATTGCACGCTAACAGGCGGAAATTGGCAGCCTAGCAGCGACAGGTCTTCTAGGTCTTGGGTCCTCGGTTACTCGTGATGTTGATCCATTACCGCAGAATACCGACGCTGAATTGTGATATTCTAAAGCCAAAGCGGGGCCGACATGGATCGATGCTGCTGCCCCGCCCTCGTTAGGGGCCCCTCAAAGTGGAGGGGCCGACAGAACAACTATTTAACACATAATCTGATACGAATTCTCTGGTTCCTTTCGCATCTCAAAATCTCTGGCATCGGCCTTCGTAAGGCATCATGGTTGCGGCGAGCTTGGCCTTCTTCCTTCTGCTGCCATTCTATGTCAACGCTCAACTCTGGTCCCGAAACAAGGGTTCGGAAAAGCCCAATTTTGTTTATATCCTAACAGACGATCAGTAAGTACATCTGCCTTGCGTATGTAGGGAATCCATACTTACATATTCTTTCAGAGATGCCCGGTCTGCAAATCCTCAGATAATGCCCAAAACAAGCAAATGGTTCTCCTCTGGTACCAATTACACCAGCTTCTATAGCCCGATCTCAGTCTGCTGCCCTTCACGAGTAGTAAGTTAACATGTTCTCTGGTCTCCCTGAAGGTATAGTCCACTGACCCGGTCTGACCTGTAAACAGTCTTTCTTCACTTCCCAATTTGCCCACAATCACAACGTACGTGAGCCTCTGGGTAGCCCAGTATGCAGACTAGTGCTATTCCTGATGCTTTGATACCAGGTAACGGATGTCTCTGCACCTTACGGAGGCTTTGGAGTCTATTGTGCAAACGGCCGCAACGGTCGACACCTTCCAAATTGGCTACAGCAACAAGGGTACCAGGTATGTCACAACACCACAAGGGACTTGCATCAGCTGGCCTATTTACCCGCTGAACCTTCTCTTTGTGATTACTAGACCTACTATACTGGCAAGTTCATGAATGGAAACACTGTCGCAAATGCACAGGCTCTGCCTGTTCAAGGTTTTAACCGTTCGTCACCTGATCTCGAAGTGCAGTGGCTCAAGGAATAATTGCCGACTATTTCCTCGTGTTCAGGTTCCGATATTCTTCTTGATCCGTGGACCTACGTATTCTATAACGCATCATACTCCCACAATGGAGGTCCTGGAATACAACAGCCCGGCAACTATTCAACAGATACTATCCGTGACTACGGCTTGGGATATCTAGACAATGCCCTGAAGCATCCAAAGAGCCCATTCTTTGTTGGCAGTGAGTGGCCTCATACATTCCGGAACCAACAGGATTATTCCAAGCTTACTTTTCTAACTTGAACAACTACAGTTGCACCAGTTGCACCTCATTCGCAAGGCGACGTGGCAAACGGATTTATCACATTCAATCCACCTGTTTCAGCCAAGCGACATGCCAACCTCTTCTCGGATGCGAAAACCCCTCGACCTTCTAGCTTCAACCCAGATGTTTCGAGTGGACTTTCTTGGGTCAAGAACCTGCCGAAGCTCAATCAGACAAATGTGGACTACCTTGATTACTACTACAGACAGCGGCTGCGCAGTCTCCAAGCTGTGGACGAGCTCGTAGATGCTGTGTTCACAAAGCTCCAGAAGGCTGGTGTGCTCGATAATACGTAAGTCGCGAACAGAGCTGGCCGAGCTTTCGGTTTACTGAGGTCGCATGTTACTGGCATTATTCTAGCTATGTAATTTTCACAGCCGATAATGGCTTTTCAATCGGTCGTAAGTCAAGGGGCAAGCAAGCGAAGAGTGGAGTGAGCACGGACTGATATCTGTAGATTCTCAGAGCATCGTAGACAGCCATCCAAAGGCACTGGATATGAAGAAGATATTCGAGTTCCCTTCCTTGTTCGCGGACCAAAAGTGTCAAAAGGTAGCGAATCTTCGACATTCTCAGTGCCTGACATCAGTGCCACAATTGCACATCTTGCACAAGCCGAATCCCCCGAAGAGCTTGATGGCAAGGTCATGCCTTGGGGTGCACAATCCGCCTCCAGTAAGGAAAAGGGCACGACGACTCATCAGATTGCGGAGTTCTGGGTACGCGGGCCATGTGAGTTGCCTCGCCAATGTTTGGCCTTGTCCGTACTCGTCTAATATCTAACTGCGATCATCAGTGGAGGGCAATTACTCTCGACCTTTCCCTATCACTGGAGTATCTCAGCTTCCAGTCTCAGAGGCAACTGGCTTCGCAACCAACAATACCTACCGTACACTCCGTATAACCGAGAAGGGCAATGATTGGATGTACGGTGTATGGTGCACTGGAGAGCGGGAGCTGTACGATATGACAGTAGGTGACTTCCTTTCTTTCCTAACCTAGAGGATTCAAGGCTGATGCATATGTGCAGACCGATTCTGTGCAGATGAACAACCTTATATCAAGCTTGAATAACGATGTGTCAAAAGCCAATTACAAGAGCTCGACCTCAAATGCCCTTCGCGTGGCTAGCAGGATGGACGGCTTGCTTCTGTACCTCAAGACTTGCAAGGGCATAGGATGTCGAACAGCTTGGAACCACCTATTCCCCTATGGAGAAGTCACCAGTATGTCTCAAGCGTTGGACACGAAGTACGATGGGTATTTCGATCGCTTGCCGAAAGTTGAGCTTCACGGTTGTGACAACGGTTACAGATGTGGGTCATGCTTCATCCATTGGCCCAGGAACTTTTGCTGATCTCCAACAATCGCATGCAGTGGAGCATGAATTTCCATACTGGACGACAGACATGCCATACTTCGCAGCTATGGACGCGCCGGGAGTGTCCAAGCGGGACTTTATCCAGATGAACCTGAACGCCCTTCCAGATTAGCGTATCACTTTGGGCTGTCGCTGTGTCCGAGGTCCCTCGACGAGACAATTCCCTGGTATCGCATTGTAATAAGGCACCCTACTTCGCAATGGCCGTGGTACGCGAGAGCTACAAACCTTTTTTTGGTAAATGGCCTTCATACATTGCCAGTCTATCGGTTTAAACTTTGCTAGTGGGGCCAATTTGCCGGCCTTGAACGTTTCGCGTAAAGAAAAGAAGTTGTGCTTACCAGACACCCTTCTATGTCATTGAAGAATTCAAGGTCTTTGCGGCCTCCAAAGTCCACCCGAATATTGCGACCTTTACAAAGCTTGATAAAGGTTTCGAAATCCGCCTTGTGAGAGAGTGCACTGTTTGTCGACCAAGGCGTGAACCGAATAGCCTCGAGCAGTGGCCAGTCTGCGAAACGGTTCTCGATTGTCTCAAAGTACGCCGCAGCATTTCCGCCTCTACCGATATCTAAAGCGAGATCTCGTAATGTCGGCGCGCCGATGCATCGAAGCGCCTTCTTGATCTCCGTGGCTGACTAATCCGAGTGACGATCTAGATTCTTGAAATACAGACGTTCGAGGTTCGGCATTTCCACTGGGGATAGTTTCATCGCAATGTCACCTCCCTGCAGTATGATATCCAGGCTACGCACTGCAGCTTTGCATGCAGACGATGCCGATGCAATAGCGTCGCCGAAAGATGGAAATCGTTGAGATGTTTGCCAAGTCCAGGTTTCCAAGTCTTCCTCGATATGTGGTCGGCTACACCAGAGTAAATCGATATTTAGATCGCGAAGCGCTGCCAGAGAAGAGGCTGCGTCCATGAAGGTCTTCACCTGCCGAGAGTCGCCTTCTCTTTTAAAATTGTACACTCGCTGCTTGCATCTATCGGACAGAGAGACGTCTACACCCTCTAGAAGCCTGAGTTGCTCCAGCTGACTTTCAGTCGAGCCCTCCGGTATCGCAATAGGATCATCACTGTGACCATATATTCCCATCCTTGTGGCGCCGAACATTGCTGGATGTTGCGGCAAGGGCGAAGACATAGTGCATCCTAGATTGACGAAACGTAAGGCAGGCAGTGCGAAAGCTTGAGTGAGATGAGCTGCAATTTTTAAGCTTGCTCCATTGGCACGAAGTTCGCGCAAGACTGGCATGATTCCGCGAGACGGAAACTCGCTTATCATCGACTCACCATCATCGAGCTCGATGTTGAGATACTGGAGCTTCGGCGAAAGATTCTTCAGGCATGCCCACAATGTCTCGAGATCCGCAGAGTAGAGTGACCTGATCGAAAGAGATGTTATATTCTGGACCGCTTCCACGACTTGGAGGCCCCGGCAGTAATGTGCTGCCCAGGTAGAGCTTCGTATCTGAGCTGGTGTGAAGCATGCTTTGAGGCAGAATGGATCTTCAGGAATTGTGGGCTTGCCAGTTCCGTCGCTTTGACCTGCCAGACGAATAACGGCATATTGCTCGAAGGGTCGCAACAGAACTCTCCATAGATCCGATTCAGGATCAAGAGGAGTGCAGAGATCCAAGTTTAGCACGGGTGTCGACTTGCTTGACGATGATTCCGCAGGGATCGATAGGACGCGGACCCAATCTTGCCAGGAAGGGTCATCCAACCTCGCGGCTACGAAGTCTTCGGACGCATCGATATGCCGGAATGAGACGAACAGCTCAGCGAGCGTAGTAAGGAGTGGGAATATGCGCGACCACGCATACAAAGGATTTGTCTCCTGTTCCGAGCTAAGACTTTCTCCGAGGCCGTGCAGTCGACGATGTACCGGCAAAGAGACCCGTACAATTCTGGCATGCTGCCAGGTTGTCTGACGGACATTCAGAACGGCTGCCATGGCCTGGTGCTCATCGCCGAGACGTACGGTGAGATCTCGAAAAAGTGCGGCGGTCGCTGCTCTGCCTACTGCTCTAGAGACAGTTGTAAGAGCGACATGTGCCTGTGTGTTGTGTCAGTTAATGAGCGTACCGTACCAGAGCGTGGCGCGTACTCACGGGCTTGACCAGATAGCGGCATACCTCATGCAGGATCTCTTGAGGGAGAGCATCGAGAGTAATAGCTGCACGCAGAGGAATGGCATTAGCTGCAGGAAAGCAGCTGAAGCATAAGCGGCTGTCGGACATACTCATGCTGCTCATCATACGATACCAAAAGGAGAATTGTCCCGCCCGGGGTGCAGCCTTGCGTCGGATGTAATGAGCCCAGCTCAGCGGGGGCAGTCTATCCAGCTAAGGGCATTGCCAATAGGCACAGCCGCCTGGTAAATGATAATCGTGCTCGCAAGCTCTACTCATTGCCTGATCTTGTCCATACTACACGGGTTGGAACTAAAGAGGCGCAAGCGGGCAACAGACGCGTTACCCAGAGTGTGTGGCGAATGAGACTGATCTCCGCCAACACAATTACATAGCAAGAGTAGATAGAAGTGAAGGCTTTGGGAGCCTTCATGATACCATCGGTCTCCAGCTGCTCATCAGCAGTCAAGTCTGACTGAAGCGGTTTCAATCCATATCATAAGAGCCGGCGTTGTCCTCGATCATGGTGCTTCGAGGGTACCCGTTCCAAGTGGAGAGCTTTACTACATGCCAACACGTGGATTGAGGCGAAGTACGACTGCCCGACAGAACAGTCATGGAGATCAGACGGTTAGGCTCCTGCCTCGCTGTTCATTCCAAGCCTTCTGCGTGGCCATGCAGCTCGGACGGGTCTGCAAGAAGCCAATTGACTATACTCAAACTGCACAGCAGCCAGACCGCAGGACGAAAGCTCACCAGATACTCTCTTCATTACTTCTCATGATTACGACGAAGCCATTGATTGAGACTCGTACATGTTTAGGCAATGTCGTACTCATGTACAGCTCGTGGGGCGTGGTGTACTGTAATGGTACCAACCAAACAAAGGTCAGCTTGGCTTACTTGCCAAATAAGCCGGACGGCGAGCATACGCGAAGATGCCTGACAGACTTTGCTCTGCGTGGATGCATTGCTAGACTCCTTCTCTTGACCTCTCACCGACCTCACTAACTCTCTCTTGGACCTGCTAACTGATAGCCTACAGTAAGAATCTCTGCTCTGATATGGAGATGAGCTCGAGCATCACGCAAATACTGGTTTTCGACTTGGACAAAGGAAATACGAATGAAGAATTGTCAGAGGACCGGATTCATGCATGGCTACTTGATACGTGTAGATGTATGGAAGGTGCAGGCTGTAGAGGTATCATTTGGTCTGTTACGGAGGAGGATCCCACGGTACTCATTTGGCTGATAGGTCAGTCAAGTCACACATGCTCAAGACGAGCCCGGCTGAGTCTCAGTCTTACTTGTTTTGGCAAATGCTAGAATGGGCAACCTCAGCCAAAGATACAGACTTCATGTTGCGCATGCGGAAGGTAGCGCTAGACCTCCTCCGACATACGCGCTTAAGCAAGGAACCAGACATGAAGCTCAGATCGGATCACACTTATTTACTCGACCCACCTCCTTCGGCGCTATTATCTGCTGTTTATCCCATACTGGAAGTCTTTCAGTATTACCTGAATGAAGACGTATCCTTCGAACAGCATCAAGACGTTATGAAACCAGTGACGGAACATTGGAAGCAGGAAGGTAGACATTATGCAGTAGCTAGCGCATTCACTACTTTAGAAAGTAAGGATGAGAAGAAGGAAGAGGGGAGGAATTGTGTATTTGTCGTGCTTTGGCGCTCGGTGGAGGAGCATATGAATGCTATCAACGAGGATTACTTCCGGGAAGCTATAAAGAAGGGAGATAAGATGCAGACTCCAAAGCTGTTTGCGCATATACGCCCTCTGGCACATGACGAGTAGATCATTGCATCACAGCTCAACAGCAGATCTATCTCGCACACCATGTACATTGCGTCCGGTAGGTACCTACGAGTAATCTTTCTCGTTAGCAGTATATACCGCAAGGGTTACTCGCTCGTCTCTCAGAATGTTTTTGGTGTATTGCAGCGATTATTATATCTTGTAGGTATAGCTGGCAGGTATCAGACGATGATGTCGCATGGTCATGGAAAAAAGGTACCGGGTCACCTGAAAACTCTCATCTAATATCGGCCGGCCTCAAATGAATGTCAGATCGGGATTTTCGGGGGATGTCACCGACAATGTTTCAGTACCCGTAAGAAGCGGTGCAGAAAACTCACACTACTCATTATTACCATGCTATCCGCAATGAACACATCGTCATGATCAGATGCTCTTCCATGTGGACTTCATTGGGAATATCAGGATAGCCTTGCAAATTATTTTCTATTCTCGTCACGTCAATAAGGCATTTGCCACCACCACCAGATGTGTCAACGGCAAGAACAAGGCGTAAAGAGGGAAGGAAGGTCCATCACCATGGGCAAAGGGAAGGCCTGGAGTAGACTATCTAGCTGGACTGAGTAAACCACATGATTCTAGTCGCTTCTGTATGCTTCTCCGCTCCTGTCGCTTGCAGCAGTGCAGTAGTATGATACACTCCCCATGCTATTTGACTGTTTCTCGCGCCCTCAGAGACATAGTGTCGACTCAGTGCAGACAAAGCTTAGACTGAGGAAACAGATGAAAGAGTATGTATACTGCTTTAATGTGTTATTCCATATGAGTGTCGCGTGCTCCTGCTTCTGACATTGTCGACACACGCATGCCTTTGTCAACTGTCATTGAATTGCTGTCACCGCGCTCGGTTTGCATTGCCCATTAATTAGCCTATGCTCTGCTCTGCTCAACGCAGTATACCCTCAACTAACGGAAAGTGGTTACGCCCGACATTGATAGAACACAATGAGTAGCTCAGCGTACGTCTATCCGCGTCTTCATTCATACTGCTCTTGTCTTGCTACTCCCATACTGATGGCCTTCACTCTCTCGCATATCATGAAACACCCCCAATATTGGATTCTATCTTCAAAAATGCTTTTCCAAACCATCAATCATCAAACTTCGCCGTAACGTGAAATGGACCGACCACATTCTTTCAATGTGTATACCTGGTTGAATACGCCTACAGTGGGACGTCACTTGCTCCTTCGAGAGATCCACTCTCTTCGTCTGGCGGCGGCGGCGGCGGCGATGGAGGAGGAGGAGGAGGAGGCAGTAGCACGTCTACCCTACCTGGAGGATCAAGCACTGTAACTACGACTTCTGGAGGTGGTGGTAAGCATATCTCTCTTCTATCTCATTATCCTCAATTTCCTCTTCTCCCTGCTCTTCCCTCCCAATCTCTCCTTCTCTTTTCGGTACTTCTTCAACGGCCAGCATAGAATGGGGAGGACAGGAGACAGACTTGAGGACAGAAGGCTTGAGCGTGAAAGAATGAGCTGCATACTTCTTGATGGCGACTTCAGGGCTTGCCTAGTCTCGCCATCACAGCCGTGCTTGCCTTGCTTGCTTGCATGCTTGATAGCGACGACGCAGACGAAGCAAGCGATCGGTGCATGTGCATGCCTTTCAATCTTGTTGATGGTGCAGAGCTGGGGAGCGTCGTCGTCGTCGAAGGGTTTCTGGAGACATGTTCGCCTCGCAGTTGAGCAGCAGCAGAAATGCAAGTGCTATCCTGTAGAAGCTCTCCTGTCCTTTCCCCTCCCCGCTTGGCTGTGATGGATCAGCTGTCTCTCCCTGCTGTCCGCCTTTCCCGCTCGTTTCTATTCCCACTCAATCTTCCTCGCCACATGGCTATTCGAGACTTTCCATCGTTCAGTGGAGACGAAGTACAGAGGAGAGAGAGAGAATAATACACAGAGAGAGAAAAGATTACAGTTCTTATGCATGTTTTTCAACATCGTGGCTTGATTATCATCAGGCTCAACGTCGTCAACTCCATCAAGTAGCAGTAGTAGTAGTACGACGTCAAGCCCTTCCACTTCCAGTTCGTCGGCTGCTTCCTCAAGCTCAAGTTCGAGCTCGAGTGTTCCTTCATCAAGTTCTAGCTCTTCCTCCTCTTCCTCTTCCTCTCCGACTTCAAGTACACAATCATCATCATCCCCCTCCATTATGACTTCTGTTACTGACCTTGCACCTACTCTCACTTCTTTTACGCCCTCTATTACTCCTTCTCTCGGTTCTCCCACCACGTCCTCCTCATTCTCACCATCAATCTTTCCCACTCTCGGATCTGCAACATCGTCCACTTCTTCATCAACCTCAACCTCATCATCTTCTTCTACATCATCATCATTCTCCCCATCAATAACGCCCACTCTCGATGATGGTGTCTCCACTTCTTTTACTATCACCGCGACTCCCGGCGACGATGACGGTACGGCTACAACAGACTCGTCAACTTCATCAACGAGCTCTACCTCCAGTACGTCTTCTACTTCATCTACTTCTTCCACTACTACATCGAATACCTCACCTACCGACTCTTCTACTTCCCCCTCGTCTGCATCTGATTCTACAGGTACATCAGATGACAGTTCATCAATTGCAGGCGACAGCAGTACGGTAGATCCTAGCACTTCAAGTACTGCTCCTCCGTCTACATCAACATGTGAGTCACCACACTGCTTTTCTGTTGTCGTTCTGCCTGCTGCTTTTTCGAAGAAATGAAGACGGGCCAAAAAGGGCAGGTATTGATGATGTCGATTGGTTTCTGATCATTTTCCACAGCTTTGTCAACTGCAACGCAAGAATCGACAGTCACTTTTGTCACCGTGGGTGCAATTTTGCTCTTGAACTGCACTTGAGAGAGGCTATCTTGTTTCCAAAGTTGCTGACATCTACTTCTGCTTCGATAGTCCGGCGTCACTTTTACTTCCATCCAATCTATAACACTCACAGCAAGCATACCAGTCACCACGGGAGCCGAGCAAAACAACTCGGGGAGCAGCTCGTCAGGCTTGAGCAGTGGAGCAAAAATTGGAATAGGAGCAGGAGTCGGAGGTGGCGTAGGCGCTCTTCTGATAGCTGGTTTAGCGTTTTGGTGGTGGAGACGTCGCAAAGGACGTGTTGGAGATGATTTCAAATGGCCAGATTTAGGAGATGGTACTGGATCAGGAGGCACTACTGCTGGATTATATCCTAATCCTACGCATCCTACTGGAAACAACCGATTCGATATGGATGACGATGAGCTCTTTGATGGAGAGGGTACCACCGCTGTCGGACATGGTGGTTCATCAGCTAATGGAAGCAAGATGATGTCGGAACGTGATCCTTCTTTCTTGTCTTCTGCCGCTGGAACAGCAGGTGGAGGTGCTGGATATGCAGGTGGTTACCCAGGTGCTGCTGGTGGAGGTGGTGCAGCAGCAGCCGCCGCTGGCATGGCTGGTTTCGGAGCTGCAGGAGCTGTCGCCGCTCATCAAGCTCATAGATCACAAGGTGGTGGTGGTAACAATGGCTATGACGGATCAGACTATTACGGATCTCAAGATGGCAATCATCAATCCCCTCCTGGATCACAGTTCTCTCATGGCGGCCAACAAGCGTATGGAGGTCAACAACAACAGCCATATGGCAACTATGGAGGATACGATCCAAATGCTGGTTATTATGGTGGAGGCCCAGGTGGAGGCGCAGCACCTGCTGCCGGTGCTGCTGCTGCTGGAATGGGAGCAGGAGCAGCTTCGGCAGGTCTAGGAAGGACAGGCAGTATAGCTTCCACAGCAGCTCGAAACTATCAGGTCGAAGCTATACCAGGTGGTCATGCTGGACCTATGTATGGTGATAACGAATCAAATATTGGAGGTGATGATTATGGAATGGATCATGATAATGATGGTTATTATCAGAATGGAAACCAAGGTCAACATCAGGGATTCCAGGATAGACCGAGGAACAGGAATAGACTGAGCGTCGTCAATAACCTCGGTGATGTGGGAGAGGAGGATTAGGCTGCTTTCTAGTCGAATATGAGCAGTAAAGCACACTGGCGCAAGCAATTCTTCGACCTCACGTGAACAGCATCGCTATCCATCAATTCCAAAAATGAACGGCTTATATAGCTGCACGATCCTTTTCCCATACAATGGACTATCACCCTTTTTAAGTGCCTAATTCAATCCGTGCAAGCCGTACATACAAATGCCTCAGACTCCCCTATTCCTTCACCCTGTCTCCCATTTCGAACTTCGCAAAACTACCTGTTGCCCCTCTTTCGAGGCTTTCAGACGTCTTTACAGCCAGATTTCAATCTGCATAACAGCAAAGATACCTACCTACCCTTTTTAGCAAGCCCGTCATCTTGTACGACTTCGCGCTCGTAGATACAGATTCCTCGATCCTTCTGCCTTCTTTTCTTGGCTCATTCTTCTTACTCAAAGAACGCGTCAAGTCTTTCATAGTCTCTTTTAATAGTCGTTCTCATAGGTAAAATATACACAACTACCTCCATCTGGTACGATTCTCCATAGGTCACAGCTTCAATGTAGCAAATACTTCCACGTTCTTTTTCTATTTTTCTGACCGTAAAGTTAGGAAGGTAGCATTTTCTTATATCTGAAGCTCCGCACGACCTTCGTTGCTGACGCAAGCTGACCTCAAAAGAACTTGTGGTGATGCGACACTTTTGCTTTTCGTGGTTGCAATCCTTCCTCGGGAAACTTGGTTGATATTGCAGGAACATACTCAGACGGTATAGAACGACTATGCCTGAACTGCCTTGTCGAGGAACAAGCTCTTCCGACTCGCCTTGTTATGGCAAAGTCGATTTCCACAGAGAGGCCAGCAAACAACAGATACTATTACGTTGTGGCGTTGCCCTCCAAAGGTTCGCAGTACTCCGCTACTGGAGCGCCAAGCTCGTCCGCAGTAAGCGACCTGCGGAATTGCTCAAAGAGGGAAAGTGCTTCGGCGGACGTGGGTCTGTCCGCTGGGCTGATACTAGTCATACGGTCCATCAAAGAGGCTAGCGCTTTCAGATGGTTGCCCTCAAGCTGCAGTGGATGGATAGGACGTCAGCTTGCAGCGCAATGGACAGGGCCAGGGACAGGTCAATACAGCGGCAAGAGCTCATATAGACCCATAGCTATAAGCGTCCTCCACATGCCGGCAAGTTGGAAGACATCACTGGCGAAAGGCGAGTATGGTTCTTCGCTCGTCCACTCGGGCGGAAGAGCCTGGGACATGGCGTAAAGCGGAACTTCAGGTGCGAACAACAGATGGTCTAGGCGGAGTACTGACCTTGCCGTAATGTTTGGGATTGTCAGTCCCGTGATTCAGTAGCGTGGCCATACCCGTAACAACACGCTCGTTTGGTGACGAGTCTTGGGAAAATCGTATGGCTGTTTCAAAGTCGATGATATAATAGCGAGGAGAAAAGAAGCATCTGAAAGGCCCTCCTTTGCGACGAGCTTGCCGATACTGTGGCGCCAAACGCGGTCCGCCAAAGTTAAGGACAATTTCTCCGCTTCCAAGGTCGCGATGAGCAACCAGGTACTCGTGGATGAAAGACAGACCCTGAGGAGAAGCAGCGTTAATGGGATACAGCACGCATCATTGTTGCTATCTTACTTCGAAAGTCTGGTGCATGGCGTCTAACGCTTCAGATAAATTCAGGAACCATGGAACATTAAATGGCTCGGAATGTAGCAAGGGCATCACAGCGAATGACATGTCCAGGTAGTGTAGCTCGTCCAGGAGGGGAATGACATGGTTCGCAGGGTTGGCCAGTAGAGCGGCTTGGCTGAAGTAACGCAATATATCGAGCTCTTTGTGTCCCTGGCCTGCCTTGCAAACAAGCTGAATCATAACGTGAGTACCATCGGCCTTGCGGGTAGCAGGGCAGAGCTTGTTGCTCTGTTAGACGATCAGAAAGATCAGCGGGTTGGGGAGCTTCACGGTAATTGCATGTGTTGTTACTCACATGATGAACGAATCGGCTCTCGTAGAGATGCTGATCTTCCGGAAGCACGTGATGATACCTATCCATTACGCGTCTTTCACTGATGACCTTTGGTACAAGACAGCACGAATGCGCTTCTGTTGCGATGAATAGCGTATATCCATGATGCTCAAAGATGTCTTCTAGGGGGTCCCAAATATGACTGCACAACCGAAGAGGTGCATATGCTCTCAGCTTGTGTCGCAGCGCGTTTGCAATTGAAAGGCCAGAACTCACCGCGCTGTTGACCATGCGCTCTGTGGCTCTTTACGCCAGTGTAGGAGATCCTTGGGGAATCCATTATTGTCATACTCAACTTCAAAATCTGTACTGGCTGCTTGGATTGTTCCAGTCTGCGAGCGCGCCATTCTTTCGCGACAAGATGCTTGCCAGTGACGATGCAGCGGAGCACTCTCCGACATGGAGACAGCCCAAGTATGCGGCCGTCAATGGCAGTAGTGACCTTTCACATGTCACTCCGCGCGTACGACAGATGAGTCACGGGGTTGCTAGATTGAAAATGGTGGTATTATTCATAAGTGTCACGCGGTCTGTCCGAATTGCACACCACAGGTCAAGGTCGATCATGGCGAGCCGCCACCGCACTGCCCGGGCAAGAAAGTACGGACCTGGGCTACTGTTGAACGACTACACGATAGGAAGACTGCTAGCGCTCTCTAACAGCATAGGCATTGGCGCCATGGACTGACTATCCTGGGCCGGTGCCTGGCTCGAGTAAACCGTCTTCTCCCTGAAATGGGAATTCTTCTTCGTATGGGTATACCCATTTCTCCAGTGTCTCCTTCGAAAGGGACTGGCGGTATGCTCGCAAGCGAAGCAAAGCCTCTGCAGCGGTTGGCCTCTGACGAGGGTCTTCCTTCGACATTGTGTCAAGTAACAACTTTAGCTCGTGCATGCGAGCGCCTTTTATCTGTCAGATGGCAAGAACATGAGCTCGACATATCAGATACAATAAATAGTAGTGCCAGAATGCTCACCACGAGAGTCTCCTGCCAGACTTTGGCAAGCTGATAGACATCGCTCTTGAAAGGGCAATAGAATTCGCCGCTGACCCATTCGGGTGGCATCGGCTACCGCGAGCAGGAATCTTAAGCATTTCTCTGAGCTGTAAATGTAATGCAGCGTACCTTTCCATACTTGGCAGGATCTTCAGTACCATGGGTGTAGAGAAGTAGCTGTGGGAGCCCCTTGACCATTCTTTCGGCAGGCGTAGAATCGTGGTCAAATTTGACAGACATCTCGAAATCGATGATGTAGTACCGAACGGGAAAGTAACTTCTGAAAGGAGCTTGTTCATTCCTTGCCTTTCTCGCTAGGGGACCCGCTAGTGATCCTCCGAAATTTAGCAGAAGCTCTCCTGTGCTGAAGTCCCGATGTGCTACCAGATGAGAGTGTATGAAGGCCATTCCCTGAGTTCACTCTAGTATGTCAGCACGCGTGAAGCATGACTGTGCTTAGTCCGAACTGCTTACTTCGATTGACTGCTCCATGGCTTCGAGGACCTCGTCGTATGTATGAAACCATGGCGTGGCATAGCCCGTTGAAAACAACGGAGTGACAGCGAAGATCATGTCCAGGTGCTCGACGACATCCAATAAGGGGATAACATGGTTCTCAGGAAGAGATCGAAGGCTTGGTTGACTAAAGTATCGCAATATGTCCAGTTCGCTTTGCCCAAAACCGCCTTTACAAACCAGGTGAATCATCACGTGCTTGCCGTTGGCTATGCAGGTCGCAGGAACCATTTTGTTGCTCTATACCAGTGAAAGCCGGCGACAGAGATCATCAGAGAAGACAAGGCAGTATGTTCTGTTCCATGAACTGCTGGCAAACTCACCGCATGAAAACTCTGGCAGCGATGACCTCGCCCATCTGCTTCAACGACATGATGGTACCTGTCAGGTGCCCGCTCTTCGCCGTCTATCTTGGGCGTGTGACAGCCTTCGTAATCTGGACGAGATATGAAGAGCCTGTAGCCCTTGCTTTCGAATATCTCCTCCAAAGGTACCCATAAGTGTCTGTACGTGTTGGAAGGACTCAGCGGCTGTCACCCAACCTAACCCTGATGCCCTGTCACCCTGGTTACAGGCAAGCATCGCGCGGGATCAACAACTTACCGAGCAGTCCAATTAGTCTTGTGAGGCTCCCTTCGCCAGTCCAGAAGAGTCTGTGGAAAATCGTGTGAATCGTACTGAACTGGGTAGGCAGATGTTTCCTGATCTGAGCAACTAGGACTTGAAGGGTGTACAGCAGGACCAGATGTAGGCTGGGATATATGATTAGGAATAGCGTCGTCCATGTCTAGTCTCGTTGCTTCTATGCTATGTAGTGTGTGCCCGGTCCAAGTCGTACGGTCGTGATGTTGTAGGGACTGCCTGCCTGTCGACCTGCAAAATCGAGACGTCGAGCGACGGCCCACAGTAGCCTACCAGCACTATACCGGAGCACAGATTGCTGGATTGCCTTTCGGCCTGGCATACGTGAATCAAGCGCTCTGCACAGGACGCGAAGAATACCGTGCTTCAAAAAGGCTGGTTGGACAGTCCCACTTCAAGAAGATCGTGGCAGCCTTTACCTAAGCCGGCCGAGAGGAAAACGGCAGGCAACGGAATGTGAAGTGAAATTATGCGTACTCATCCATGCTTCCTTGAATATGTGAGAGTGGGATCAAGGAGTGAATACCTTGTGAATCGAAGAAAAGCAAGCATGACGCGCTGGAAGAAGCCAGCGCCAAGGGCTATTCGAGGGTGATCGGATAGCAGGAAAGAAAAGTGTCTTTCAAGTCAAAGCTACACGGCGATTCTAAGGGTATTTCCACCAACGATTAGTACAGAACCCTCTGGCTAAGAACCTGTACGATGATTACAGGGCGCCTATGTGGTCTTACGAGCAAGAGTGGGGCAACCTTCGCTAACATTCGCAGAGCGTCTGTAAGTACGTCAAAGAGCGATGTTCCAATCCTGCTCCTTCGCATCTCCAAGCAGCACATTTGTAGATAGACCTTCTCTGAGATTAAGTAGCACGGACAATGCATGCGCCATCTCGGGTCTACTGCTCGGATCTCGATCTGTCATTTCGCCTAAAAGCTCGACGAGCACTTCCATATACTTCTCTTCGAGCTGCACAGATGTGTATGATATCAGCGGATATCATACAGAGTCTGACTCATTGTTATGGCTGTTCTCAAGACAGACTCACAGCTAATGTCCGTTGCCAGAGTTTACCTAATTGGTAGACATCGCTTTTAAATGGACAATAAGCCGTGCCAGATAACCATTCAGGGGGCATAGGCTGCACCAAAGTACATTCAGTACGACCAGAAACCAGTGGAGACAACATTTACCTTTCCATAAGCTTTTGGATCAGCATGTCCATGTAGCTCGAGCGTCGGCATGCCCTCTACAACACGCGTAGCAGGATCCGAACTTGCCTCGTACTTCACAGCCAGTTCAAAGTCGACGAAGTAGGACCGGCAATTCCCGAGCTCTCTGAATGGTATACGTTCCTTGATAGCTTTCCGAAAATTAGGTCCCCACCTCGAGCCGCCAAAATTCAACAATGTATCTGTGTTTCCCAAATCTCGGTGAGCGACGAGATGCGAGTGGAGGAAGGCCAATCCCTGGCAGGAGGATTTCTTCAGTGCATGCAGAAGTTACACTATTTCACGTGCACTGCTTACTTCAAAAGTCTGTACCATAGCCTCGAGCGCCTCGCCAATATTGCGGAACCAAGGCACACTGAATCCATCTGTTCCTAGTAGCGGAAGGACGGCGAAGGTCATGTCGCTGTAGTGTACCTCTTCCAAGATCGGAATGGCGTGATTGTGTGGGTGATCTCGAAGGGCAGGTTGGCTGAAATGCCGGAGAATCTCGAGTTCTGTTTGACCCTGACCGCCTTTACGAACGAGCTCAATCATGACATGTCTTCCGTCTGCTTTGCAGACTGCGGGGATAATCTTATTGCTCTATAGTCAAAAAAGGATGATCAAGCTGAGTCAGTGCTGGCATGTGCAATCTGAACAGAGCAGGCATGGAGCAGCTCAATCACAAAATTGCCATAGCTGCACCGGTGACCTCTTCCGTCTTCTGGATGTATGAAATGGTATGCATCTGGTGTACGTTCTCGAGGTACAGGCGTAGTATAAGAGGACTCGTAGTCCTGATTAGTTACAAATAGTTTGTAGCCGTGCTCTTCGAAGGTTCTGTCAAGGTTGACCCGTAGGTGGCTGTGAAAGATGGAAGAATCAGTATGAGGGATAACATGATTGATACTGTAAAGAGGTGATAGGCGAATTTCGTACCGCGCCGTGTCAAATTGTCTGTGCGGCTCCCTTCGCCAATCCAGTAGAGTCTGCGGTAAACCTGCATCATCGTAATATCACTTCATACGCATTCGCCATCTACACAGACTTTTTCTGCAAGCAGGCCAGCAAGAACAGATGTTGAGTCTGTTGCAGAGTTTTTCGGACAAGTACGAGTCGTCTGTCCATGAACAGCGAGAACTGAAAGGGAATGTTCTTTTTTCACGCCATTTGTCGCTGGAAGCGGCTGGAGCAAAGTGTGCTACAGATTCATCGTGCCAAACCGCTGCAGGCAAAGTTCCATGTAACGATGTAGCTTCTTTCCTGAAAGTGTCTGCTTCTGTCTCTTCTGAGGCTGCCGAGCATGCTTTACAACTGCGTATACTACACAAGAAAACCGCTGCCTGGCTTTGCCTTCAAAGTATGAACGCTTCATACAGACTTCGATCACCTACTACCGCGCGGTGAAGCGGAGACTGTCAATATTAATCATGCACCCATCGGCATCATCAGTCCTGCTCTTTCTTCCCCTACTACTCATATTACAGGTCGCAGTTCGCATCCTAGCTCTCTCCAGGCACCATCATGGCCGACAAGGATAATACGCCCCTGAAACCTTCGGAACAGCCATTCGAAGCTCTGCCGGTTCCAAAAGGAGCATGCTCTCTTTCTTTCCTGAAGGTATGGTCAGCTGTTGTATCCCTGTTCTATGACCATGCGCTGACTGCTTCAGTATCAATGCACCGCAACATCTATAAACTTGGTCATGCACTTGTGACGCACCTTGTCTCGGTGGCGGTTCTACGACATACTTGAATACTAATGCTGTTAAATGGAACCGTCGACACCTGAAGACTGGCACGCTCACCATGCCAGCTTTCATGTTTGTACAAGACTACAAAGGGGACATGCTTCTGACAGATTACAGCTTCCTAATTGAGCATCAATCAAGCGGAAGACGCGTACTATTCGACTTAGGATTGCGAAAGGTGCGTACTTCGCTCACTGTTATACCTTTCTGTGCAAGTAAGCATCGAAGCCAACTTAAATTCTCTGGTCCCGACCTCCAGGATCTCAAGTACCCTTCTAAGCTAGATAAAATGTTCAAGGTGTGGAAATGTACAGCTCCC
Source organism: Cystobasidium slooffiae (assembly GCA_019775285.1). NCBI lineage: Eukaryota > Fungi > Basidiomycota > Cystobasidiomycetes > Cystobasidiales > Cystobasidiaceae > Cystobasidium > Cystobasidium slooffiae. The sequence continues at coordinate 29,038 of JACWFZ010000041.1, read as the reverse complement.
TCTTCACCTCCGGAAATACTACGCTCGAACGGTGTAAATCTCGAGAGTATTGATACCGTTATATTCAGTCATACACACTTGTGAGCCTGCCTTCAATCTCCTTTCAATCTATTCATATCCAAAGGCTGAGATGTTGAGACCGTGTGTGAACAGTGATCATATAGGCGATATCAGAGATCTACCAAAGCAGACCATTCTCCAATTCGGTCCATATACTGACACGAGCAAGATAGAAGACAAGCAGAAACTGGCCGATTCACTATTTGTAGACTTGAAAGATGTCGAGAACCGTAATGTCAAGCATCTCAGCGATGGTGACGTGAAATGGAGCCAGTATGGCAACTTGAGGGGTAATGATTTCTTCGGTGACGGCAGTCTGATATTGCTGGATACGCCAGGAGTGAGTTTATTTACATAGCATCAAAGGAACGTTCTTGCTAAAGCTGCTCGCATTGGCACGTGTCTCTTCTGGGCAGCACATGGAAGGACACCTAGGTGCCCTAGTCTGCGTATCAACCAAAGAGGGAGAACAAGAACCACTCTATTACTTCTTAGGAGGAGACGCAGCTCACCATATAAGTCTGATCGATTATCAAGACCCAACACCTATCGGTGTCTTCAAAGCTAAACATAATGAAATATCACCTTTGAGAGAGACGGACCCTGAATCGTTACAATCAATGGATGTTGATCTTCGTAAGTCTCGTACTTTCTCCTGACTGTTATAGTCTAAATATCAATGCATCTTCGAGATGCAAGATAGCCTTGCAATATGAGACAAAGTAATTTTGATGCAACCTAAGACGCTGACTCTTTCTGATAATGCGCTGTAGAGGAATCAAAGAGAACCTTAGCGTTAATGGCACGACAAGATCACGAAACCAATGTGAACGTAATCCTAGCACATGACGAGACATTAGAAGCAGTATTGAAGGAGATATCAGGTGGAAATGGAGAGAATGACTTCATCAGACTGCAAGGTAGTAGAGAAGAGCATTTGCTATTTAAGAATAGAAAGAGGAAAGCGAAGGGTGAAGCTTAGTACGACACGATGTAGCATAGTTCCTGAACCTAAATAGCTCTAGGGGAAAATATGTGTTTTCCACGGATAGCGAATTGGTTTTCATGTAATTAGCTATTCGTGGAAGACACATATTTTCTTCCTTGCAATTATAAGCGATCTGTAAGCTGTGGATGTATGTCCAAGACCGTTGATTTCGTTTGTCCTTCGGCGACTGCAAGGGCTTCGTCAGGGCCATGCAGGCCAGAGGCACAAACAGCCGTCCCAGACTCTGGAATTCTTCGGGTCGGCAGTGCATGAGGGAGGAAAGGTGATTATAGACATTTGATAGTCAAATGATTTACTTACCACAGAGACTAATTGAATATCGAAGTTCCCCAAGTGTATATGATCATGACGAGAAAGCTCTGACCAAAGAAAACAAGTCATCGCAAAATACTCTTGCGAAATGCACCTTTAGTCAAAAGTTGAAGGAAAGCAAAGCGGTAATATTTTCATCCATCTATGAATAAGCCTTGGCGGGCACATTTACGAACTTTCTCCCAATTAACTTGTTCTTGTCGCTTCTCTTCTCTTCTCCCTCCTGTTGGCTGTTGCGTGTGCATGGATCCCTCCCAGCACCCGTTCTGGCTACACGAACGGCCAGTACTAACATACTACGAAAATTGACAAGGAAGAACGCAGCATTGCAAGAACGTATTTACGAGGTCAACAGCGAGCTTACATAAGCGTTCTGGAGCGTGGTCAGCCCCCGATCTTAAAATCCGAGACGATAGTCGACAGAGCCAGAAGATCTGGCATTTGTACCACCGTGCCACACAACCGTTCGGCGTATACCTATGATATGACACCATCACGCGGACGTGGCAGTCAAGGCATCTTATCGTACGTGCTTCTGCCGTGAGCTGACGACGGTCGAGCTTTCTACGAAAGTTCCATAATCCCGACGATGCCGAAGGGCTACGCATACAAGCACGTGCTGGAAAATTGCAAGAATGCCCAGCCGATACGGCCGTGGGCATGCACATCATGAAGCATGCAAGAACGCGCAACGAAAGCCTGGCAATGGAAAGCAAGTGCAACAATTACGTAGTGCAGATCTCTCGGTGATGACTGAGCGCCGTATCCGCTAAGTCAGCTACGGGCATTCTAATCAATGCTAATCTCCCTTTCTTTTCATGTGTTTTCCCTTTTCTCCCTTTTTTTCCCCTGACTCTATCTCTCGCCCTTTTCGGCCGGAGCGACACGCACGCGTTTCGAATCGAGGGCTGCTTTCTAATCGCCGAAATGCAAGGTGAAGTGGAGAGAGAGAGAAGCGAGACCAAATACCGAAGTCGTATGCTTTATCCAAATCGAAGCATGTGCCGCTTGCCGTGCAAATAAGTCTGAATATTTCACATCGATTTCTCTTCTCTTCTTCTTCTCCCTCTCCTTATACTCTCCCTACTTACACCATTCCTACATAGCTGGAGTCAAGTGATAGTGACAGTCCACTGTCCACCTAGTCAGTCACCCGTGCTTCTTCCTGAAGTCATAGAAATACAGGACAGGACGGCAATCATGAATCCAGTCAACACCAAGATAGACAACGAAAAGACCCCTCCGTCGACCGAAGTCCCAACCACCTCATCATCCTCAGTCACCGAACAAGGCGACATCTCACAAGATGGTCCCTTGTCCAAATCCATCACTGGCGATACTGGGAAAGCAGAAGCTGGTCCAACATCGCCCGAAGTAACTGCAGATCGGGACTTGGAGCAGCACAAACCCGCTTATGTGCAGGATGAATCTAAGCTGTTGCATGGTAGTGCGTTCATGCCACATTGCTCTATGCTTCATCCCGGTGGCACCTTGCTGACAGCTTTCTTTGGCATCCTTTCTCTGAACTCGCTTCCGAAAATCCCCCACGTGCATGAATAACACAACCCTGACTCGCTCACCCTCTCACATGACCACGTCACACAATTATGATACCCTTGATATGCTCAAACAGGCAAATTGGCACTTGTGTTCGCTGGAATGCTCCTCTCGGTCTTCCTCATCGCCCTGGATCAGACTATCCTAGCTCCCGCTCTCCCCGTGATCGCCTCTAAATTCAATGCGTTGGAACAAATAGCTTGGATTGCTTCTGCTTATTTCCTAACTCAGGTAGGCTGAAGTGTGCTATCTCATCCTATCATGATGCATACTTCTAAAAATCCCATCTGACGTCCCTCATTTTCGTCATTGCGTTCGCATGTGTTATTTTGTCTATTAGACCGCCCTACTCTTATTATACGGACAAGCACTTACCGTCTTCGACCGAAAATGGACCTATCTAAGCGCAATCATCCTATTCGAAATAGGATCTCTAATCTGCGCAGTTGCAAAAGATGTCAATGTCCTCATCTTTGGAAGAGCTTTCGCTGGTTTGGGCGCTGCTGGTATTTTCGTATCGGTATTGTCCATTATTGCAGAGGTTACTACGCTGGAACAAAGACCTAGACTGTGAGTATCCGGATTTCTTTACAAGTCCTTCTATGCTTCTATCCTTCTATCCTCCATTTCCCTGGCACCTCTCCTACCGTCCTATCCTCTTACTCCCTGTTCGCTCTGCGTTTCTCCCTCTTTCCTCAACGTACATCTCTAGACTCACCATTTGACAAGGAGAGTCATGGACGGCTTCACTAGTCGGAGAGTATGCACTGGGCATAATCTCCAACTAGTGAAGCTGTTCGTGACTGTCCCTTTGGTGGGTTGTCTGTCTTCCTAATCCTTTGTCTAGCGGAAAGACCTCAGACAGACATTGTGATAGTGCAAGCTTGCTAATCATCCTCTCGACACCTTTCCCTAGGTTTGGACTGTTCGGCGCCGTGTTCGCTGTATCGTCTGTCATTGGTCCTCTGCTTGGCGGGGCTTTCACGGATCACGTGTCCTGGCGATGTGCGTACTTTGCGTCTGGTATCTGCGCTTTCAAAGCTCACTTCTTCTTCTAAAAAAAAGGGTGCTTTTACATCAACCTTCCCATAGGAGCTGTAAGTCTCATCTTTTTGGGTCAGTTTCCGTTTAGATAGTTGGCCACTGACTCCCCGTGGCAATGTTTTCGATCGTACATAGGTCACTGTTGCCGCCATTATGTTCATTCTAGGTCCACAACCCGCTCCACCTATGACACCTGAGATTGAAGAGTTCACACGACGCAAAATCAACCGCTGGACGCGAGGAAAATGGCAGCCTTCCTCAACCTCGATCGTCTTTAAGACGCTCTCCCTAGACTGGATCGGCTGTGCCTTGATGCTAGGCATTATCACCTGCCTCGTACTTCCTCTTCAATGGGGAGGAGTCCAATATCCGTGGTCAGACGGAAGAGTCATTGGCACTTTTTGCGCTTTTGGCGCACTTGTCGTCATATTCGCGGCCTATGAATACTTCCTTGCGGGTCCTACGAAACTATTCCCTTATGCTTATTACAAACACAGAACACAAATTGGAGCTTCTGGAATGGCTTTCTTCTTGTTCTTCTCGATGTTGGTCGGTATCTACTATCTCCCTATTTATGTGAGTTACCACTCTCAAGTACAAGACATGAAACATCGGTAGCAGGATAGACTTGGACTGGTCGCCGTGAATGAGTCGGGTTTGACCCAATTCGTCAAGGCTGCAACCAGCTGCGGCTAGCTGGTTGCAGCCTGGACGAGTTGGGTCAAATGCGACGCTGCCGCTGCGCTCGCAGATTGAAATGCCAGCGGTGAGAGAGCAAATGCTGATGCGATTCTTGTTTGACTGTATGGAACAGTACGAAGCTACAAGAGGACGATCTGCCAGCAAAGCTGGTATTGATGTAAGTCTGAATGCACCTTTAGTAACGCTCAAAACAGAGCGCTAATGCTTTTGTTGCTTTCCAGATCCTACCCTTCATGATTGCAGTTACTCTAGCAGCCGGTGTCTCAGGCGGCATCGTCACGGCATTCGGAAGATACAAGTGGATCCTAGTGTTTGGCCCGTGGTTCCTCTGCATTGGAGGAGGACTCTTCTACACTGTCGATGAACATACTTCATCTGCTAAACTTATTGGATATCAAATCATTCTGGCTTTGGGTATCGGTCTTGTTTTCCAGCAGGTGAGCCAGCTTTGCCTCAATAGGGTCATAGATACGATCAAAAGCTGAACAAATATGCCGTTCTGGTGCATTAGACCATCATTGCTGTACAAGCAGATTGCGAAAATCCACTCGAAATCCCTCAACGAACCGGTCTAATCACCTTCGTCCAGCTTATCGGCGGCACCATCGGTGTAGCTATCGCAAACACCATCTTCACCAATCAACTTGGAAAAACCCTCGCTGAATTCGCACCTGATGCACCTACAATCGTACGAAGTTCAGTGGAAGCTATCAAGACTATCGATGTCGCCCAACAACCTGGTGTCATCCATGCTTATGCTCAAGCTTTGAAGTATGTCTTCATCATTGCGGTCCCTTCCGGAGCCATCGCTTCCCTGTTTGCCCTTATCGTGAGGGACGTTTCGGTTAAAGGAAAGAAACTCGAAGCTGGCGGCGCTTAAAGAAATCGTAGGTCGTGGAGCAGGAATTTTTCCTGTAGTTAAGATTCGCAGGCCCAGATTAGTAAGGTAGTCACATAATCGACCAAGCTATATTCATGTGCTCGTACTAGTTCAGTTCTTGCAGCCGTGCTTAATTTAGATCCTTAGTTCTTTCAGTCATTAATTTAGAAGTCTTGGTTATGGTTTCGTCCTTGACTTGAGTGTACTTTAGATAAGAGCTGTCTCATTCAATTGCTTAATTTGGTCACTCGCTTCAATCTGGTCTGGTCACTGCAGCTCAGGCATGCCTTAGCCATCGAACGCGCCCTTCGTTACTGTCAAACAGCAGATATTGGGTGGCCTCATCGACTATTCTGCGCAAGGATGATGAAGCATTTCTGTGAAGCTACAAGAGGATGATAGATAGTACAATACTGCTACATAGCCATAAGAGAGAAACGAGTCCCCGCGGCCGTTTGAGTATTCGCGCAAATCAAGACTGTGCTTCTGAAGTAGGGATTTCCGCTGTTTCCTTCTTCTTATTAAACAATGCAGCTTGTGATGGCGTGTCGTTTCGAAGTGCAGGTTTGCGCAAGCTACGCTCTGAAGGCGGTACTTGCTGACGAACGTATTTATGCGGGTTTTGGTAGGTAGTGTCAGCCTTCTCAGAAGATGTATCTTTACTTGGTGTTGATTTGCTGGATGATGGGTCATCCACTTCATCTTGCGCTTGTGCAAAGGTATGCCCCGTCCCGATGTTGCCTGCTTCGACTGTCTCGAGGGCGTTCTCTCGGACTCGTCGCCTAGAAGCAAGCAGAAAGATGTTTCGTTTAGCAAAGTATGCACACGTGCAAGACAATCATTGTTGAGAGGATGCATACCTTAACTCTTCTCTCCTTGCATTTCCATGCTTTCTAGCATTCTCTCTCGCGGCACCTAGTGCTCTACTCGCTTCCTCGTGATGCCGGTCTCTTCCTCTCATCATTGAGCTTTGCTTGAAGATCGGCGCTTCCATCGGATCACCAGCCATGAGAGCTTGAGGGAATGAAGTTGACGAGCTACTCGATGGCATTGGCGGTGCAAGTCTCCAGTATTGCACGGAATACAGCAGGGCGGACATTCCTGCCAGTATGCTTATGAAAGCAGCATTCGATGTATACATCCCACTTGTATTCTCCGATGAGTTGCCTGATTTCCAGTTCGCAGAGTAGAATTCTGTACTGTCCGAGTGCCCGTAGTCCCAATTTGACGAAGGATAGCGAGGTCGTTGGTATGCGTGGCGATATTTCGATTGTGTCCCATCACGTCGCTTCCACGGGTTGTGGACGTTATCGTAATTGAAGCCCATATCTGGTCGAGGACTCGAGCGAGGTGCATCACCCCATCCCATGCCATATGTAGTAAATTGGTGCCGCTTGACCGGATCGCGAAGGAGGTCATACGCGGCGACTATGTCCTATCATTTACCAGTTCTATCAGTAACACTCTTCTCGCACAGAATGGAGGAATGAGCACGAGCAAGCAATCTCACCTTGAAATCGCATCCTTTAGGTTTCGAAGAAGCGGGTCTGTCTGGATGATGCTTCTTGACAAGCGCAAAGTATGCCTGCTTGATTTCCTTGCTGCTCGCAGTCTTCGGGACAGCTAGGATCTGGAAAGGGTCGGGCAGAGGCGTAGAGCGCGCCTGTGCCAACAGAGGCGTGAAGCGACGCATGGCATCGTAGAGCCTTCTACACTCGCTGTTCTAGCTTGCGGTCTTTTCGTGTTAAAGCGTATCAGTCAGAGTAGCAATAGCAATCTTTCAGATCTCGAAAGTCCGCCGGTCGTGATCGAGAAAGTCGGCAATGCCGTAACTTGCTTTCTGCAGCTCGCTGGAGGCGTCTACGGTAGTTGAAAGAGACACGCAGATGTACTGATCATGTTCTAATCTACGATAGTCGCCTTCTCAGACTTGCTTTGTTCCATGCCCATTTGCCACCATTCCATTCCATTCCTTATTGTTGGCCGTAAGAAGCAAAGGCAGCCAATTCAAGCTTCTATTGATTGACATGAAAGACCCGCAACAAGCTGCTCTCATGTTGTTACCAACACTGCATGATCCGTGAAGACAGGACTTAACAAGGTTCTACTGAGCTGCGCTCTCTCTACCCTGTGGTCGTTTGCCTGGACAATCTTCCTGCTTTCTGCGCGATCACGTCGAATCTCCTCAAAAGCATTCATAGCAAGTGACCCAGTCACGATAGCGGCAGCAGCCTCGAAGAATTGCTCATCATGACGAGCGTACTCCCTGCATCATGTCTGGCTCATCCACTCGTTCCTATGCCCACGGACGATGTCATCACCGATACCTCGCTTGAACAAGTAAAGACCGAGCAGGAGATCCGTCAGCTTTTATCACTATACATACCTCAGCCAGCGGTAGGCAGCAATAAAGCCAAAGCTGCCGTGCTGGACATAAACAGGATCGAATTGAATAGGGCAGCTCATGCTCGCTGGCTAGGGGGTATACTGCGCCCTTTGCCTGCTCCATACACGACACTGGACGCATCAAGACCATGGCTACTATATTGGGTCACTCATTCGCTAGCTATAATGGATGGAGTTCTCGATGTTCCTGGCAAAGAACAAGGTATAGCTACCATCAAAAGCTTCTGGAATGCGGAACAAGGCGGATTCGGTGGTGGACCTGGTCAGATGGCGCATTTGGCTCCCACTTATGCTAGTGTGTCGGCACTAGCATACCTAGATGACGGAATTAATTCCGCTTGGGACTGGATTGATAGGTCCGCTCAGCTCTTCACATCATCACGGAGTGCCTGCGCTGACGAAATTGGTATCACGTTTAGACAAGCTATACATGACTGGATGCTGACTCTAAAGCAACCGGACGGTAGCTTTGTCATGCATAAAGGAGGAGAGGTGGATGTCAGGTGCGTCCTTTCCCCCTGATTAATGGTTATGGAAGACAGGGCTGATGATTGTTCGAAATATAGAGGATGCTATTGCGCCTTGACGGTTGCCGTCCTGCTGAATATACTCACTCCGGATCTGGCACGCGGGACATTTGAGTTCATAGCTAGGTGAGTTCATGGCTCTAGTTCAATGTTCAAGTATAGCCACTGAACTCCAGTCTTTGCCGTATGGTTTCCAGCTGTCAAACATATGAAGGTGGTCTAGCTTCAGCCTCGTACCCCGGTTCAACAGTTTCACCCGCTCTAGGTGAAGCACACGGAGGTTATACATATTGCGCTCTTGCGTCCTACTTTGCTCTCCTGGCTTCGCCTGTCCTTCAATCGCCATCTTCACCTTCCACAAATGGTCCAGCATCAAGATCGAACATCGCACCGCTGAATGCGCGTGCATTATTGCGATGGGCGACTCACATGCAAGGTCTGCCCATCGAAGCTGGAGGGTTCAGGGGTCGCTCAAACAAGCTTGTAGATGGATGCTATTCTTGGTGGTGTGGTGGCTTGTTCAACATTCTTGACGCGATGCTAGGGAGTGAAAACGCAGATGATATAAATGCAGCTCGAGCGGAGCTGTACAATCGTGTTGGTCTACAAGAATACGTCCTTATGGCCGCTCAAGGGCCACATGGAGGATTGAGAGACAAGCCTGGAAAAGGAACAGACGCGTATCATACATGCTACAATCTATCTGGGCTAGCCGCTGCTCAGCATGTCGTGGAGTACAAGACTCCAGATGTCGTTGAAGATCTGACAAGTGAATGGGTAGATGTCATCGATGCCTCTTCTTCCTCTTCATCGTCGGACTCAGAAGCAGCAAAGCCTTTAGCGATAGTAAAAGGCAAGAACGAATCACCGGAAGAAGCCAACAAGCGAATGAAGGACATCTTTATTTCAGCCTTAGCTTGGAAGGAAGACGAATCACGGAAGATTGTCGTTGGCCGTAATGATAGCGCCGTCGACAATGAAGTCATTGCTGTACATCCTGTTTATGCTATTACTATGCCATTTTTCGACAAGATGATGAGATGGAGTTACGGGCAGCCGCCTAAAATTGGTTTGGAAGAAGTATCGGATTGGGAATAATAATTCGCATGAGTGGAATATGTTGCAAACCTGTGTAAGACCTAACAGTGGCCGTAGCAATAACATTTGATCCGGGATGAAAACAGAAAACGATCTTCTCTTTACGCCTTGCTCCACCTCGTTGTCTCTGCGCTGTTCACGTGCAAGCGGATCTTGCCTTCGCTTTGACCGCCAAAATCTCGCATGCAGAGCTCCGACTTGACTTTCGAAGACCGCATAGCGAAAGCCTGTCTCGATACATACAAGAGCCTTGGGCCAAAAGGCAAGCCACGCCTGCGTAAAGATGGAGTCCGCGAATGGAGCGTACTTGCTGGCTTCGTCCTACACGACACGGAAGCCGATCATCTAGAAGTCGTTTCTCTTGGGTGAGCTGCAAGAAACGCTGCAAAGGCAGGCTGTAGTGCTGTTATTTAGATGTACACATGCTCATGTTACTCCTCTTAATTCAAGCACTGGACTAAAATGCCTCCCCGCGGACAAGCTACCACTCTATGGAGACGTCCTGCACGACTCGCATGCCGAAATAATTGCAAGACGCGGTCTACGGCTGTGGCTCTACGGGCAACTCGACCTCTACTACAGTAAGGAAGAGAGTAATGCTCCTGACCTTCTAGAACCAAGTGGCGACTATGGCCCCTTTCTACGGATAAAGCCGAAGTACAAGCTCGCTATGTACATCAGTACGCTTCCATGTAAGACGTACTTTGACATTCAGATTCACCTACTTGCACTGAATTTGGCTTGACATCTTGGAATACAGGTGGAGACGCTTCAATGAAGCTGTTAGCGAAACTCCAAGATCCAGATGTTGCAGCAGCATTTGTCGAAGATCAGCCGTTGGTCTCGACTGGCCTAGCTAGAGGTAGACAAGGCTTCAATACGTCGTCGGCATTACGTACCAAGCCAGGTGTGTGAACGTTTGACCAGAGAAAAATTTGGAGCTTTCAGCTCTTGCTAATGCTGACTATACCGGTTGTTCACAGCAAGGGCAGACGCCAAATCGACAACTTCGCTCTCATGCTCGGACAAGTTAGCGAGCTACACCGTATTAGGAATCCCAGGCGCACTGCTCTCATACTTTCTCGAGCCAATCTACATCGACACGTACGTCTTTGGCGGAGTTCCGGCTCAATTTTGGGCTGAAATTGCCGCAGAGTGTCAAAGAGCGCTACTTGACCGCTTAGGCGAAATTCAAGGTACAGCAGCCGTTTGTCACCTTCTGGATTAGCCCAGCTGATATCGATTCTGATATACCTGACATAGACCTTCAGCTGCCTTACCATGTACATCAGCCCACAGTACGATTCACAGATCTGGATTATCCCCACGCAAAGCTGGTCTCAAACGATATTGCAACGTTACAAACTGGGTGCCATGAAAGTTTATCCTGGATACGTGACTTGGGAACCGAAGTGATATCTCAAGGTGTCAAACAGGGTGCTCCCGTGAAGCACGGTGTCCCGCAGAAGAGCAAAGCAATGTGGGGACAGTTGCCATCTGCTGCTCGCGTTGCGAGCTGACCTGCTTCTATGCTTTAGATCTCGCATATGTCGCGTGAAGCTATTTGAAACCTGGCATAAATTGCAAACTGTTCTTTCAATTGATGCCAGGCTACCGATGCCCGCAGTCGATAATTACTTTCAGGCGAAGCAAGGGTCTACAGCGTATCAAGGCGCTAAAGCCGCTCTTCGGGATCACAAAGGCGCACCTTTCTTCAGCTGGATTAGAAACGATGAAATTTATCAGAACTTCCTCCTCGAGTCGGCCTGATCCCTTGCGGGTGTGTGACTAAGTACAGGAGGTACTCTACTCCCGCCCTTGGCAAGGAGTGTTAGGTGTTTAGATCTACTTTCAAAGCTGTCTGCGCCGCCGGATAACAAGGCTCAGAAGATCCCGACGCAAGGATATCGCTTATACACCAAGGTGACCTCATGGAAAAATCCACACCTTCATGGTCGAGATTGATGGCGCAAGGTCAGGACGAACCTGTGGACTATACGGAGCAGACACGTTGCAGCAGAGTACTTGTGCAAATCATCTATGGCTACACAAATGCGGACAGTTCAATGTTAAATTAAGCCAAGGCAGTCTATTTGCTAAAGGCGGGTATATTGGGACGCAGTATTGCAATGCTTCGCTGAAGAAACAGGCTTAGATATCGTGTCTAGCATACTTTGATCGCATGCGGATAGTTCGGCCATACTAGCGAAGCAAAACATTTATCCGTTAGTAAAGAGAGACCGTTAAACTCAAGATCATGCAGGCCACTCACTCGGTATAGGACGAATGGTATAGGGACGAAAAGGATGGTTAGGCATCCCAGTAGTACGCATCCCCAGAAGACGTGGAAGCCAAGCCTCTGGAACATCTGGATAGCGAAGAGAGGGAAGCAAGCGCCCATCATACTTCTAAAGAAGTCATTTCCAGCAAGTACCGAAGCTGCCTTTTCAGGGTATGCATCTTGCAGGTAGTTGAGGACACTCTGGAAGAGCAAGAAAGTTCCGACTGAGAAGAAGGAAGAGCAGATGATAGGTACGATCCAGTGAATGCTTGGCATCGATGTTGCACCAAAGGAGAACAAGCAGATGGGTAACCAGATACTGCCGAACATGGCAACTGGAAGTCGGCGCTCGGGGGGCATTCGGTTGCCAGTCTTTCGAATTTCGGGAATCTGCACCTTCCAGTTGTAGATGCAGAAACCGATATAGGTGATGACACCGCCGACGAAGAGCTATCAGACGCGGTTGGAAACGACAGAAATCAGCCCAATGCGTCAAGGATGCTGGAAACTCCAGCTATGCTTACACCCATGTATGCCAAACCGTTCAGACCCAGGTTGAATCCGTAAATCTCGACGAAGACGAGAGAGAATGATTCAATCCAGACGTATAAGATCTAAAAAATTGCATCAGAGTCAGAAGCCGTTTCGGGAGGTCGGTGGAATGGTGGGACTGACGGAGTACACGAGACCGATATACACTGCACAACGTAGGAAGACACGACAAATTAGCTCGAGCCATGACTACATTCTGTATGTGCAAGAATCGACTCACGATTCAACATCAAGCAAATCGGCTCGGAAATCGACATCCAAATAGGTAAAACGAGTGTCATCATAGCAATATCCTTTCCGGTCATTTGAGAAGATTGAATTTCTCCCTCCGATCGTAGATTTTCATTGCCAGTTCGTTTTCTTAGTCGCTTAGCTCTCTTGAGAAGAATAGTGTTTGATGATGTTTCGGGGAAGAAAAAGAAGAGCATGAAAAGGCAGAATCCATCGAGCCCTGATACAGCCACAAGAAACGGACGTTAGTGGAGTCCTACTCAAAAAACAATGTAAATGGTAGCCTACAAAGCAAGATCCAGAAAGCCTGGAGCAATCAAACGTCAAGATCAGTTAATGGTCTTGGATCTCGTCTGGCAATTTCCCAGCTTACCCATCGCCAGTTCTTAGCCTGGATAGCGAATCCACCGAGGAGAGGTCCCATTACAGGACCTTGAACAGCCTAGTCGCAGAACATTGACACATCAGACTTGGGCTTTCTTGGAACACTGCAAGCAAGAGAAGTATGGTTTGACTCACCGCTAAACCCCAAATACCAATAGCATAAGGTCTTGTCTTGGGGGAGTACATATCTCCAAGCGAAGCACCGCCAGTAGCCAGTACAGGACTACCCACAAAGCCAGCCAAGAACCGTAGAACAAGTAGACCAGGAATGTTCTGAACGGTAGCTGTGATAGGTTGGAGAATGACGAAAAGGGCCAATGTGATAACATAGGGGGGAGTTCTTCCTATTGCAGGTATTTCACTCAAAGGAGCGAGGAAGAGAGGTCCGATACCGTAGCCGATAACGAAGAGCGTCAATCCGAGTGTTGCGATGGTATGGTTTGTGCCGAACTCCATGATGAGACTCTCATAACCTGGTTAAACAAAGTAGGGGCGGGACATTTCAGCATGTTTGGATGATGTCAAAGAGGTATTTGATGGTTGAATTGCAACTCACCAGGTGAATAGATTGCACTTCCGATATAGATGGAGAAGGTCAACAGACACAATAAGAAAGTAGTCCAGCATTTCTTGACGACGGACCAATTCTGTGGATTTGCAGGATCGGCAGGACCATACCAAGTGACTATGTTGTCGTCCTTTTCAGCCAAGGTCAGGTCCGGATGGGTATCATCATCATCGGCGATGTCAGGTCCGTCTGAAGCTTGGTTCTTCTCGTGTATACGTCCCCATGAAGCTACGACCTTGGAAGGATGATGGTTCTTGTCGGTCTGTCGCTTGGACAGGTCGCTGTTTTCGCCTTTCTTGTCACCGGCTGCATTGTTGCTGTCTACTCGGGGTGGCGTTCCGACAGCAGTATCCTGACTATCGCGGGAAGATCTAACCCTAGCTTCTGCGCCTTCGCTGTTGTTCTTGTTACCCTTCTCGTTGGCAATTTGAGCTTCGTCGTCCTGTCGTTCCTGATGCTCCTGCTGCTCTTTAGCTCTTTCTTGCTGCTTCTTTTGTTTCTCGAGGTAGTTCTTGACGACATCGATATCTTGTCCTTTGGTTCTAAGGTACTTCTCCGGTACTTGCCAGCTCTCATCTTCTTCAGGATACCATGCTGTCTTGCCTTTGCCAGCTTTGTAGATGATTTGCCCGACTGTGAAGAAGCGTCAGAGAAATGCCCGATCGACGGCGTGCTCTCCCATTAAGAGAACCTACAAAAGGATTCTGCAAACCAGTCTGGAATTTTGGTGTGCTTCTCGCTAGTATCACTGCGCTCGTGCATCTTGACCTATCCTTTGCTTGGACTAGCTGGTACTGGAAGCAAGCTGTCTGTTCCAAAAGACTGTGATGTCCTGAAAGTGCCCTTGTCACGCAGGGATCAGCAGTGGTCTACCGTATATGACGATCCAGGCGGGCTTGTCGAATGGAGATTTCTGCGGAAGAGAGACAAGAGAGAGAGCTTGGAAAGTAAAGAAATGATTGTTGAGGAAGAGCAAGTTATCGCTCAATCAATGATGAATTAGGATGATTAAACCTGCTCAATTCAATCACTTCCTCGCGATATCCGTGCAAATTGCTCCACGGCGTTAAGAGGGCGTTTAATCGTGACTGTCACTTTGCCATCGCCAGCCATCGATCATTCGGAAACGCGCGTCATACCATACTCTTTAGCGCTCACGTGCATTTTCTGATTCAAAGATATCTTTCCATAGATGGCTGTCCAAGGTGAGACTGAGCAGAGATTCGGTATAGTGCATGTCCTTATCAACTAAATTGGAAGTGTTCTGCAGTGCCCTACCTGTGAACTCTGACCGTTCCGATGGCGTCGGCCGGACTTGTGCGGCTGACGAGATCTTCAGCCGATCGCGTTGATAGTTTTTTCTTCGATGTGAAGGGCTTTACTTTGGAAACACTCATAAACGTCTCTGTTTAGTCAGTACTGGGACACTGATACGCCTGCTCTTGACAAGATCATCAGATGGCAGAGGAGGATAAAATCATCATTATTACTCTCGGTAGATTCTGCTCACAGAATGACTGATACTGAATCAAACACAGCCGTCTACACTCGAATTATGTTTGAAGGTCAACATCGACACTTAATCTACACTTTGCTGAGATAGGTATCTTGGTATCCGCGGTTGCCAGGCATGCTTAAATGTCATGTCTAGCATATTTCGAGCGCATGCGGATGCTTCGTCCGTACTGGTGAGACGGTGGATAACAAAAATCACCATGTCAGTATCAGTAACACTTACTACGCATCAGTTAGTAGAGATAAGAGGGCTTACTCTGTATAGCACGAAAGGTATAGGGATGAAAACAATAGTAAGGCATCCTAACAGGACGCAACCCCAAAAGACGCGGAATCCAAGCTTTTGAAACATTTGAATGCTAAAAAGAGGGAAACAAGCTCCCATCATACTTCTGAAAAAATCATTTCCAGCAAGTACTGAAGCTACTCTTTCAGGATATGCATCTTGAAGATAATTGAGTACGCTACCGAATAGGCAGAATACGCCCACTGAGAAAAACGAAGAGCAGATGATGGGCACTATCCAATGTATACTTGGCATTGATGTTGCTCCGAACGAAAAGAGACAGATCGGTAGGAAGATACTGCCGAGCATTGCTGGTTGGAGTCTCCTTTCAGGTGGTAAGCGATCCCCCGTTGCTCGGTGTTCAGGCACTTGGATCTTCCAGTTGTAGATGCAGAAACCGAGGTAGGTGACTATACCACCGATGAGGAGCTGCAGAACCAGTGGGGAGACCTGCATCAGCTGGAAAAATCTCTCGATGTTTTACCGGGGAGGAACGCTTACACCAAGATATGCGAGACCATTCTCTCCCAGATTGAAGCCGTAAATTTGGACAAAGACGAGTGAGAAGGATTCGATCCAGACGTATAGAATCTTAAAGTGAAGGATGCGTCCGTCAGCCCTATGAGCTTAAAGCAATGACTCGTTTCAAGGCAGCTTACAGCATAAACCAGACCGATATATACTAAATCGCAGGCCCCAATCAGTCTGATGCATTGGTAGAGTAACAAATAAGAAAGAAGTTGGCGAGCGCTCACGATTCAAGAAGAAACAAATAGGCTCCGAGAGGGACAGCCAAACGGGTAAAACCAAAGTCATCATCGCTACATCCTTAGCAGTCATCTGTGAGGATTGTATCTCCGACTCTGATCTTAAATTTTCATTGCCTGTTCTCTTGCGGAGTCGTTTTGCACGCTTGAGCAAAATCGTGGCCGATGAAGTTTCAGGAAAGAAGAAAATGAGCATGAGAAGACAAAAGCCGTCGAGCCCTGTATAGGTTGTACCAAAATCTGGTCGTCAGTCTATATGACTATGGCTTAGAGGATACTTAGACACTTACACAACAGAATCCAGAAAGCCTGAAACAGGGACGAGCTCGAAGTCAGTCTTTTTAGAATATAGGACATGGATTCTGCCGCAGTCGTCATCAAAGACGGAAAATTTGACTTACCCAACGCCAGTTCTTAGCTTGGATAGCGAACCCTCCGAGCAAAGGTCCTAGAACAGGTCCTTGAATAGCCTGTAGTACGGTCGAGGTCAGCACGACAAGGAAGTCCGTGCAAGTTGAGCGTGCTCACAGCTAGACCCCAGCATCCCAAAGCATATGGCCTAGTCTTGGGTGAGAACATGTCTCCAAGGGAAGCACCACCTGAAGAACGAAGCACTCAGTAAGTAACGAACATAACGTACAGTCTTCGCATGAGCATGCGACATTACCTGTTGCCAAAGCCGGTGATCCTACAAATCCTGCAAGAAAACGCAGAACCAGAAATCCTGGTATATTCTGTACTGTAGCAGTGATGGGTTGTAGTATGACGAAGATGGCGAGCGTGATAACGTATGGAGGATTCCTTCCGATGGCCGGTATCTCACTCAATGGCGCAAGGAAGAGAGGTCCGACTCCATATCCGATGACGAAGAGTGTTAATCCCAATGTTGCGATGGTGTGATTCGTATTGAATTCCATGATGAGACTCTCGTAGCCTACGAAAAAAGAAAGTCAGCCAACCATTCAAGGCCTCATCACGTCTGCAGTGGGAGGACGGAAAAGTCACCTGGAGCATAGATTGCACTACCGATGTAGATGGAGAAGGTCAAGAGACATAACAAGAATGTTGTCCAGCACTTCTTGATGACCGACCAGTTTTGAGGATTGGCAGGATCGCCCGGACCATACCAAGTAACTATGTTATCGTCCTCCTCGGCCAGGATGAGCGATGGATGCGTATTGTCACCTTCTGCAATATTGGGAGTTCCTTGACTTTGTTTCTTCTCATGAATCCGTCCCCAGCTAGCGACTACTTTGGAAGGATGGTGGCTCTTGTCCTTCTGGAGCTGCGTGAAATCGCTACCTTTCTGGTCATTGCCGACACTGTCTACGCGAGGTGGTGTCCCAATGGCTGTGTCTTGGCTGTCACCAGACGATCTCACTTGAGTATCAACATCACTTTGGCCGTTTCTTCTCTTCTCATTGAGCGTCTGCTCTTCATCATCTTGTCTTTCCTGGTATGCTTGCAAATCTTTGATGCGCTCTTGCTGCTTCTTCTGTTTTTCAAGATAGTCCTTGACGACATTGATGTCCTGCCCCTTGGATCGGAGGTACTTCTCGGGCACTTGCCAGTTTTTATCCTCCTCAGGATACCATGACGCCTTTGCTCCCGCGCACTTGTAAACTAACTGTCCGACTGTGAGGACATTGAGATCCTCAGCCACTTCTAACACATATCAGCACATCGTAGGCGACACAACTCACAGAAGGATTCAGCGAACCAGTCTGGAAGCTTGGTGTACTTCTCATTGGTATTGCTGCGCTGATGCATCTTGCCTTATCGAAGCTGATCCCAATGGCTTCTGCTGCTCAGGCCAAAGTTGCTGGCAACTACTCAGGGGACACCTAGGCGACTTTCGGATCTGCAGGTAATGTTGGGAGATAAAAGAAGAAACTGACTGATATCCAATTTAAGGAGGACACATGTCGCGCAGCTACAGACTTGGTGAGCTGAGCGATCTCGCTGCGAAAGCGAGCCAGCTGGCAGTATCAGTGTTCATCGACTGTCATCGAGACATCTTTCAAGCATGTTCGGTACTAGTATCGTCATACGTCCGCCTTGCGATAGTACGAGAGAATAGTAATCGCTGCATCCGAGGCCAGCGGGATGACTGTCCCGATGTCTACAGTGACATGCCCGACTACGGCCAAGGCCTTTTCTTATCGGTCCAGCGGCTTCGGGCATGGTAATGCCCGATGGCATGCCCGATTTCAGCCTACTTCGGTTTCATCGGAGGAGCTGTCGGTGCGAGAGACCTTGATTGCGGCATCATTATAGAGCTCAAGACGTCCGAGCTGGTCTGAAGGGCGCCGGAGATCTGACGTCAGTTGAAAAAGCGACGAGGTTCCGATCTGAATTACGTAAGCGACTTCGGCTAGTAGGAATGTGCAGGGAAAGAGGGCCGACGGTTAGCCAAAGTAGATGGCAGCTGCCCATCGGTATACTGATTGACCTGTTGCTTTCACGCAGATCCACATCAATATACGCAGAACGCTCGCGGGCACGTGAAAGCCGTGGAAGTTCCTCAGCTTGGCTGGATCTGACTTTAATATCCTACTTGCACCGAGCTACTATATGAGGGTAGTCAGCCCCGTGATGCCCTACTGGTAGCTACCATAATGACGTCTGAATCCTCTGCATCATCGTCGTCTATTGTGACCGTCGTTTGCTTCGAGATAGAATTGGCAGGCGCCCTCGAGGTAGATACCGTGGGCCCGTCATCTGAATCCTCTTCCCAGTCACCAGCTGCTCTCCTCTCCTGACGGATCTTCTCCTGTTGTCTTTCGTTTCTTTCTCTTTGCTCGCGTTCCGCGAAGAAATTGCTCGTGTCTCGAGTTGCTCGTCGCTTACTTCCTCGTATCATGGTGCGACGATTTTGTGTCCAATAAATCGGTCCCATCGTTGTCTCCGGGCGGAAGGCCTTGCCTGAACACGACTTAACCAGTTTACGGGACTGCACATCTCCCGAATCGGGGAAGAGCACGCCAGAATCGTAGTATCGCCTGCGTAAGGCATAAGTCAGCTTGATTCAATTATTGCGGATGGAAGATCTGGATTTGGGTGAAGGAGTGACTCACCCTGCGAGCATGAAAGCAGGCATACCAGCAACTGTCTCATCATCGGCTGCGCCATCGCATCGCTGAAGTGGTTTGAATCTGTACCCTGATGGTGCAGGAGGCATGAGAGTTCTTCTGTACATGCTTGGTATGCTGCAATCCAGCTTCTTGGCCCCAGTGATGGGGTCAATAACATAGTCTTGATCGGTAGAGGAAGAATCGCTTGTGTCCAGAACGCCTTGCATGTCACCATACAGCGAGGGGGGCCTCTTCTCTGCATTCCAAGGATCCCCCTCCTCCTCGATCAGTTCATAGAATGTACCGTCAAAGGTCAAAGTCCCAGGCGACCCATCATCTCCAGGCACGCGGTAAATATGCGTGATTTGAAAGAAGGCCGGTTCGCCTGCAGACCCCTCGCTAAGTGAGTAACCGTCGAGCTTGACGAGCTGGCCTTTACCATCTCGCCTAGTGCGGCCTGCATATAGCTGGACGTATGCTGCATTGGCGTATTCCTGCTCCTTCGAAGACTTCTCATAAGTACCGGCGACTCGGGCCATGTCTCCCACCCATAGCTTTTCGGCGCCAAACCACACGCCCTGATAGAACTGTACGTGGCTTGCTATCATTTCAGTCTCCCTGAGCATCTCTTTCTCTCTAGCATCTCGCTCCGCCCGTGTAGTCTTGTTCTTCTTCGAACCGTTGTTGTACCCCCTTCGCTTTCTCCGCAGCTTCTTGCTTGTCTCGGGATCCTGAAAGAAGCCAAACGGAGAAAAGTGGCTCTGTATGGCGTTTGCCCAGTGTCGTACCCAGACCCATGTCGTCAAAACCTGCTTGAAATCTTCATGTAGCTCGAGAGTCTGCAATGGATTGTCGCTCTTCACGAGCAGTGAGCGCGTTTGTGGGCTCTTCAAAATGTCCGGAACAGCGTAGGCTACCCATGGAAGAAGTTCGTCTACTCGGCATTCGACGATAGTCGATGTGCCTACACCCAGTAGCTCGATCGAGTACACATAGAACTGTGCATTAACAGGCTGCGGTATGTGAAATTTATCGCCGTTGACGTCTTCCATCTCAACAATCTCGATGTGATGCGTCTCGATACGCAATGTCTTGGCGATTACCTGACCTGGCCAATGGGTGATTCTAAGTCTATCGTTCACGGGACAAATGTGCCGTTCTCCGAGTCGATACCAGACGATCTCATGCTCTCTGTACGGTGCCGAATGAATTTTGAGATCGTCGTGTCTAAACAGGGAAAATTGCACTTGTCAGTCCATCACAACAAAGAAACATCGCAGGGTTTGAAATGCACCTTTTACGGTGGATGAATGGTCCAGTATACATAGGCCCAGAGACGACTCGTACTGGCGGCGGAGAAGCTTCCTTCATGCTCTTGAAATTGCGTGTACTTCTAATGGCCCTTCCATTCGCGCCATGGAGGGTAGCATTTAGCGCTGCCGTTGCCGCAGCTTCTGCCAAGGCGCGTTCCTCAGCGGCCTCGACTTCTTGTAGAGTCTCTATGTAATAGTTGGGTACCGGGACCGACCGCTTTCGCTTCCCTAATGTTGATCCATCCGCTGACATAGCAATAGATGCCGGGGCGGTGCTTGTGGATGTGGCGATTTGAACCGTTTTCAGCGTCTCTATCTCTACCACTGGCTGAGTACGAGCCGCGATAGCAGCCGCAGTGCTTCCCAGAGGGCGACCACGGCCCTTCTTCTGTACTGTCTCGTTATCCGTCTGAGTCTTAATTGGAGGAGCGCTAGAAGTAGAGGGAGAAGCGAGACCGAATAGCTTCGACAGCACCTCGCCGGCCGCACTGGCGAAAGACGATGATGCTCTACCTCGTCTACTTGAACTATTGACCAAGTCCGCAGGAGATTTAGCGGTATCTTCGGGGATGCCAGCGGGTTCCATGTCAACATCGACTGTTGGCCCAGCAGTGCTTGGCAATTGACTAGTCGAGCTTTTAGTCGATCCTCTATGCGCTAATGCTGCAGCAGTAGTGTTAAGTCCAGGTGCCCTGGCCCGCAAGTCGCCCAACGATGTAGTAGCAGTGCGGAGCTCCTGCAGACCTACCGAGCCGTACGGTGCTGGTACTCTCGCTTGAAACTCCGGTACAAGTCCATCCTCTACGATATTGCCGTCTTCACGAGCTGTAGGTATGAGTTTCTTGATCTTCTTCTTCGCGAGAGGTTCGTCTCCTGAGTAGGGCACATTGACGACTCGCTGAATGATAGCCGTGCGTGGCTTGCCTTCTCTGTCAAATTCGCGCACGCAGAAGCGGCATTGACACCTCGCGTGTATGTCATCGCCGAACATGCAAAGCCAATACATGTGCTTCGAAAATTCTTTAGCTGTCTTGAATCTTCGTGTGCCGAGGAAGGTAGAGCCGACAACTGTTCACTCCAGAAACGTCAGATTCCAACATGAACATGGTTCACAGGAGTGTAGAAAGAAGGCCAACTCACTGTACACGAAGAATGAATACTGCCCTTCGTATGAGTGCTTGAAGAACATTTTGTACCCCTTCGGCCACGCTGCGAGCGTCCATGTCTCAGGCTCTATTTTGGTGTATTGACGAAAGGACCCTCTGTCAGCTGCCTGTTGCGTAGAGATACTAAACATCCAGTTAAGCCTACCTGGTAGCTCCAGCAACTTGGCTAGACCGTGTCCACACTTCTGTTGCCAGGTCAAGAACTGTTTTGTGTCCTTGATAACAGGTTCATGCCAGTCCACCTTCTTCGTGGGCGAGGAAACGAGTTCTCCACCATTCTGGTTGTACGGCGCAGGGTTCAGCTCGGCCACTGTCCTCTTCTTCTCTAGCCTAGTGGGCCAATAGCTCGGATCTGCATCTGTCGCATGGATTGTGATGGTACGCTTCACTTTGTCGAGTGTGTACAGAGGCCGATCGGCAGGTGGACACTTGTATGTTCGAACCGGCTGGAAAAGCTCGTCGGTGACTGGGTGGACTGCTTTGTGACGTGGTACATCTCTTGCTCTCTCTTTGCCTTTGATGGAAGCGTTGCTTTGAGGTGGTTCTCGCCTGCTTCGAGTCGGCTGTTGTCTCGGGGTGCCATGGAAACCAGAGCTTGCTATAGAACGTCCATTGTTTTCACCGGTTAACCTAATTGCATTACTAGGTCCGGCAGCAGCACTGGTATCCAGTTCCACTCCATACATGAACGAGTCATTCTCCTTGTCTGCGTCCGGCAGGATTGGCAGCTTATATGGCGAGCTCCCACTTGATGGTCCAGCTCGAGGAGCACCGGTGGATTCCATCATTGCCTCCTCCTCGCGCTCTTCAGCCTTTGGACTTGCTCTGCCTGGAGATTGACTGCTGAATAGGCCATGAAGGAAGCCAGACACTGCGGTGAGTCGACCTGACATGGTGATTTCTCCCTTTCTTGTCTACTCGAGCGCTTTCGCCCGTGCTTGCACGAAGTGCATGTGCTTGCGTGAAGTTGGTACTGTACTAGATTAGGCGGAGAGCAACCAGAGCAAGAGGAAAAATAGAAGCAAGTCCAGAGTCCACCAAGGAAAACATGATGTCGCTACTACTGCAAGGTGCCTTTGCCTATGCCCAGAAGCAGCGTGTGCGTGTTCGACCATGAGGTGATAACATTTGACGACAAAGTGCAGAACCCGTCCGCCTTGTATATGCGGGAATGTAAGAGAAAGAGTTGAGACTACTACAATTCAACTATATTAACAGATCTTTACACTATCCTACTATGCTACTGTCACGTTAAAATCTACTACTGATATGCGTTCTTACTGCTTCTTAGATGCGCGTCTATGCTTGCCACTTCTGTACTGCTTCGTTATATCTTGAGCACGGTACACCTTGGCTCCATCGCCCTGCCTTCCGTCTGGATGTCCGAATCCTGCACCATACCCACTCCCTGCCTTGCTGTAGACTACTGCTCTATCGCCTTGATTGGCGCGGCATCGTGACATGCCCGTGTCAGAGCGTCTTCAATGGCATAACGTAGCTGGAAACGTTTGGTAAAAGTCGGCAGGACATCAGGCCAGCTCTGTAAACAGAAGGGGATTAGATCAGCTCGTTGCAAAAGGGCATTATGGAGGACGAAGATGGAAGCTCACCTCTGCCAGACAATCTACATATCGCTTCACAGCTTCGAAAGGTATTTCCGCCTTGAGCGTTTCCAGATCCGGAATGCCAGCTTGTCTCAACAATTCTCCCCAGGGCAACAATGTATCAGGCAAGCTTTTGGTCCCTAAAATAGACGGTAGAATGTTGTTTCGGTGTAGATATGCAGGTCCCACCAAGTCGAGATTGACATCAGCTTTCCTTGCTGAGTTTGTGGATGACTGAAGAGATAGGGAGAGTGATGTCCCAGCTGTTGAAGGCGGCGAGGTTCTACTGCTTCTCTCCAGGTCACTAGCGGCGTCTGTCAATTCTGACCGCTCAAATGTAGCTGGAGATTCGGAAAGTTCGTCTATCCTGGGTGAAGCTTCTTCCGATTCTTGCTTAACTACTGACTTGACAGTCATACTTGGCGCTGAAGCATACCCGTTCTGCTGACGTAGATGATGTGGTGACAGTGAAGGCTGATGAGGTGAGAAACGGTGGTGAGGCACTCCAAATGTGAAAGGTAAATAAGCACTAGAGGAGGGATAGGGCAATCCCTGCCTGAGTGGCTGCTCCTGCTGCTGTTGCGATTTATAAGCAGGATCACATTCGCCAAAAGCGGATGCTTCGGGGTGAGCATTGGCGGGTCTGCGATGCTCTTTCAGCTGTAGCGCATTGGTATCTTTCATTTTCGATGTTCCCTCCAAAAACCGATGGTCAGGTGAATGTCCTTCCTCCATATTTACATCCCGTGCCAAGCCAAGTGCTGAGCTTCCAACGCTACTCGAGAGAGAAGGTAGAAGTCCAGGAACATAGTCTCGAAGGTGCAGAGGTACGGGGTGAGGGAAGGAGCGACTTCGATCTCTGCCTGCTGTGCTATTATATCTGTTTTCATCTTCTTTGGCATTAAAGGTTTTGCCATACCCGTTCGGTGCACCTGCTGTTGCTGGTCTCTCGTTCTTCTTCGCGACTTGACCACCGTTACCATCAGAGGCACGGCTGCTTGAAGGGTGTGAAGCCGACAGTCTGTCTGCCCGATCAATGGAGGAGAAGTAGTGGAACTCCTCAGGTGACTTGGAAGACGATTTCATGCCTGTAGTATTGAGCGGTAAGCTCATGTGGGTGCGTGATGTTGTACTGCCACCACTTGAAGGTCTGTAAGTCCCGCTGTCGGCTTCCTGACTATGATCCGACGGGCTCGTGCGTGGTTGTGATTGTTGCTGGCTAGAGGCTTGTGACGGATGTGGACGGGGGAATTGGTGCTGGGTAGAGAAAGAGTCGTGGACGGACGTGAAAGGAGCTTGACGAGAAGAGGAGGCTGAAGATGGCGCTTGATGCGCGAAAACCGATGGAGCCGTTCTACTGGCAGTAGCAACGGTGGGGGAGTGGGCGTTGCGATATACAATGGGTGAGGAGGAGTTCGAATATGCAAAAGCTTGATTGAAGCGCTGCATCGGACCTGGCTCATATCCACCGCTTTGAGGGAGAACTGATGGTAGGATCGAAGGTAGCGAGGATGTAGGTGCAGGCGAACTGTTTTGTGACGAGGCCATAGACGAGACAGCACTGAGTGTTTGTAGCCTGTATACCATACCGGACCGGCAGGGACAGGCCAACGTATCAGTATATTTCGACAAGAGGCATGCTGAGGACTATAAGGTCGATCAAGCCGAATCAAGATAGACTCACGATGTACGGTTTGCAGTCCTTCCATCTTTCAATGGATAATGACATTCCATCCTTTTCAATTCACATCTATTGCACGGCGCGGTGCCTGAGCATCTGGTCTTGCTCGATCTACACGAGAAGCAAGCCATGCTAATCTTCGGGCCTTGGTATGCCGATTTCCTGCTCGACTGCGATGCAGTGCTCGCAGCCGCAGTGGTTGACGGAGACGGAGCTGCTGAGACATTGTTCGCTGCTCCGTTCATCGCCATTGTAGTGACTTGTGTCGCGCTGTCTTTGGAAGGCGTGTTTGTACCTGAGGAGGTCGACTTTGGTGATTTCTTGGTCTTGATCTGTTTTGCGGGCGATGGAGCCAGAGGTGAAGCAGCAGCTTCTAGGAGCACGTCGACGCGTGAGAAGGGACCTATTATGTGATAATTGCAGATAAAGTGTTAGTTTCAGCGACTCGGGTCACGACTTGAATTATCTGGGCGAAGATGATGGGATAGGTGGAGGGTAATGATGATAAGCTGCGAGCAGAGGCAAGGTGTAAGGATGATCTAAACCAATCTGCGAGAAGACGCGCAACCCGAGCATCGCATCTTTCCTGACCGCACCGAGCCTTGTGCATGCGGGAAGATGAGCTCCAAACTGGATGTGCGTCGGATTTGAGAAACCGGTCTCGCTGGCCTTTTATCAATGTATCTTCCTTAATACAGAGGATAGCGAGCCTCGGAGAAGCACGCCGAGACCTGGTTTGAAGCTGCGCATTTCGCCTATGACGCGGCTGCTTGCCTATCATAGCTTGCGTGAGACCAGGTATGCGCACTGCTTCGAGCTGCCAAACGCCTCGCGTTGTATCATACACGGCGTCTGGTCGGCGGCCGGCGTTGACCAAATAATCTCTTCGCTGGCTGCCTTTGCGCGCTTCCACAAAATGGATTTACCGGGTGACGTCCCGTTGGGCATGTGTGTCATAAATTTGACTCTGATTTGATATCAGATTATGCAGAGCGAGCATATTTAACTCTTGCACACAAAAAAGGTCCGTCTTTTCTTGCGCGATCGAAGTTTTTGGTAGGGAAGTCCGGAAGCGCACAAGCCGACGATGCCGAAGGGCGTCTAGGCTTGGAGGGAGGTTTGGGAAGGAAAGCAAAGACAGAACGTGCGAGAGAGGAAGGGGGAGTATGACGTGTATAGATAGAAGAAGCACATGCAGGACAGACCATCTGACTTACGTTTTAAGTTGGAGCTATGCGTATCTCCGTCCACGCTCTTAGTCGAAGAGCTTGTTGTATGCGTGCTGAAATTCTCCTCGGGGCTCCTCGTTGGGAATGAAGCCGGTGGAGCGCCATTTGGCGCGGACGACGAAATATTGGCTGTATTAGAAGCGGATGCGACGGAATCACTTGCGATGGTATTCAGTGAAGCATCAATAGGCTGGCCTTCTTTCTTGCTGCTTCCCAGTGCTGCATCTGTCCTGTTGCCTGCTAAGCTTTGCAACTCCGATGTCGCAGTGATGCTTGCCGCCACTGGAAGAGTCGCCGTTGTCCGGACGTCTTCTCGCGGGTGAAGGGGAGTATCTGAAGAACGGTGATGCAGTAACGAGGCATCGCTCGATGACACTGCTGCTGGTGCATCTCCGTGCTTGATGTCGTTGTCATCTGCCCGTTCTTCTCGCTTCACCGTCATTGCTGCCATGTCGCCTTCTACGCCCGGCTGCGCGCTGTTGCTGCTGCTGTCCGTCGGAGAATCATCACCTTGTCCATGATGGCCAGCAATACTTGATGGAAGTAGGTGAGCAACAGCAGGTAGAGCTGCTGCAGCTGCTTCACTCAAAGCAGACAATGCATCCTCCATGTCCTGTGTGCTTTCTGCCTCTGCTCGCTTGTTTTCCCTTGTTCCGTTGATCCTGGGTGCGGGAGAACTTGCACCGACGTTCTCTTATCGCTTGTGTTGAAGGACGTGCTTGAGTTACACAATATCGAACAGGGAAATGCAGATGGAATGAAAGAGAGTGGTTTACCAACTGCTGTTACTTGTGTGGTGGTTTCTCCGGGAGGTCTTCTTCTTCTTCTTCACCTGTTCCTGCTGTTGATGTAGCTGGATGGCCCGTGGAGGATGGTGGAATTCGAAGGGAAGGAAGCAATTGCCGACAAGGAAACCAACGAGGTGACGAGCTATAACAAAGGTCCAAACTTTCGGAAAAAGTGTCGGAACTTCCCCCTTTATGGTTGCGTGGCTGATGGATGGTACTGGATTATATTGGGGGTAATGGTGAGTGTCGTGCAGGAGCTGCAGGGAGTACCGGAGTGGCTGATGGCAAGGGTGAGAAACCTGGAATATTTTCTCTCCGATCCCGCCGTGCCCGACTGACTGATTTCACTACTGGATCGTCAACGGATGTGCGCGAGCTTTGGTTCAATTGACTTTTTTTGCTTTGGATGGCAGCAGCGTGTCGGCAGAAACCGCCCGAAGCCGCCCGGCGTAAAGCCTGACTAGCTTTTTACAGGTGTCTCTGATGCTAGTAAATGTTGTCTGAACTCTGTAGTACTCTCCCGCACAGGCAGGCAAAACAAGGGCGATAACACTGCATGTACAATATCGAGATGTTCCAGACTCTGCCATATTCTGCTTGCAGATTCGGGTTCAACGCTTTTGCCGGACGAGAATGTCGATGACTGATTTTTCGGGGGTCCAGTGCAGATTATTTAATCCTGCCGATTTTCCATCGAATCTCCCTCGCCCCGGTGGCGCATCATAGGCTGTACGTACTGTACATCCGTAAAAAAAGCAAGAACCTTGTAATTCTGGCCATTTCCCGCTCGCCTGCAATAACCGTCAATCGGCCCTGCGATTTGAGGATCAGATTAGAGTTGACCCACAAAGCCGAGGACCTAATAACCGTCTACGGTATGATACCACTCGTGAGGGAATTGGCGAGTTTTACCGTGCATAGCATAGCAAATCATCATGCATCCGAGATGCCCGAAGGCGCGATTCTTTCGCCTCCCTTCTTCATGCAGAATTGCAAGACACTTGAAGACAGGTCAAGTTTTCGCTCTCTCTCAAACACACCCAAGCCTTTCCGTATCGCACGTTCGGCGACACCTTGACGGACGTTTCGCTTCGCATCCACTTCCGTCTTCTGAGCTCGCGAAGATTGGCGATAGCATGGCGGACACGCGTGGGAAGTCCAACCAAAGCTTTGGTCGCTCTCTGCCTGCAGGGAGCTTTTGGCGAGTGCGAACAGAGGAGCTTTCCAGCATGCTGACAATGCCACAACACGCTATCCATACATATCCAGACCTTGCTGGGCATGCTGATTGACTTGGGAGACTGCACTTCCGTACCGTACTCACGCACGTGCAAAGAAATCGTCGGAAAGCAATCGTCGGCACTCGTACGTGTACGCGACCCTTCTTTATCTCTGGACAGCTCGTTACCGCTCAAGTACGAGTATAGATCTGTGAGCAGCTTGCTTTACAAGTCCTACAGAGTCTGTAGCCGTTGTAAATCAGGTCGCAAAGCTGATGTCGAGCATTAGCCTAAAGGTGATCGAGCGAACCGATAGCGCTGCAAGCTCAGCTGTATATCTTGCCTGTTCATCAGACTGTGAGCTAATACTATCGACCAGGATGAGTAGATCATCAGCATCGCAACTCCCTCCATTGCCCGACTGGGAATCTTCAGATTCAGCTGCAGATATTCAGGTTGCAAACTCGCTCTCGCAGCTTGCGAGTAGCAGCAATGCTAATGAGCACCCAGCGAGCGATAGACCAGGAGAGAAGAAGCGACCACGAAGGGGCAGGATGACGGTGGTTTCTCAGAGTGGTCCTCGGTATATATGCAATCGGTGCAAAGTGCGGAAGTTGTCCTGCTTGCCTGGACCTGGAGCATTCACTGGTCTCTACTGCATGGAACAGAAGATTCGTTGCGGTGAGCACTCTCTCCACACACGACAGGCGATAAAGCGCTTCGCTAATAGCCGATGTGCTTTCTGTTTGAAGGGGAGAACTCCATGGAACATTCGATCTTGCAC